>VFFE01007767.1:958351-979742 GCA_008921705.1 Burhinus oedicnemus
GGGTGGGGCCTGTGTTTTACCTACCTCCCGATGTTCCTATAAGTAAGATTTTAAAGTTGGTTGCTTTCTCCTCCCCATCTTACAGGGGGTTTTTTGCATACTTTTGTTTTGGGCAGAAGCATATATATGGGTGAAATCAATAAGGGTAGGTAGAAATTTTGATAATGTGAACAGCGAGGAAAAATCTTGCCATGTATATATAGGATGAAAAGAAAGTATTCAAACTTCAGATAAATATTTATAGGAATATAGTTTATTCCAACAGCATATTCAGATTATGAGTCAGATGATGCTGAGGACTGTAAGAGTCATTATTTATAAGAGTTTTGATGGAGACAGTGTATCAGGAGCTTGTTTTTTCATTACACTGAGTTTAAGTTGGCTTCACATCAGCAAGAAAGAACCAAAAAGAAAAAACGGACTTTTTGTTTGAGCGGAGACAAATACAAGTTTGGAGAGGTTCATTTGATAGTTATGCTAGCATAAAGGCCTGTCAGTTGAATTTGGTGCTGACAAAGTGTAAAGGAGGAAAGATGCAAACTGTATCTTTCTGTAAAGATATCTGTCTTAATAGAAGGGAGTCAAGACACTTCAAGGCAGAAGTGGCAAACTGCAGTTTTGCCAGTACGAGACTTAGTAACTCAGCGCTCTGCTTCTCAGTTTTATGGTCAACGTCTTATATTTTTCATGCTTTTTTTAAAAACTTGTTTAAAAAAAATGAAAAATTACGGTTGAGAGATGTAAAGTTTTCACTGCTATTCAATGTGTGATAACTTTGTGCCTTGTCCTTCTCAGTCTTACTCTGGACCTTACAAACTTTTTTGACTTGACCTTGAAGTCTCATTTCTTCTGCATCGTTTTTATGGGCCTACCACTGGAAGGCAGGAGGAGGGGGTACAGACATACACATCTGTTGAGAATTTTAGTGCATACTTTAAAAAAAAGACTACAGGGAGTGATGACCTGAATGTTACAATTTTATTTTAGAGGTAGCTGTAAATTGTGATGGTTGGTTGTAGCTTTTCTGTGCATACTTCTGTTCTTGCTCGTTCTGACTTCTGACTTTTATTTCCTACTCCTGTTCCTGTTTTCAGGTTTGTGGTTTTGCTTGTTCTGTCTTATGCTAATTTGTAAGTTGCAGTGAGGAGAGTAGTAGCACAGAACAGACCTCCATCGTGCCAGTCTTAGCACTGTGATAGGCTTTAGAAGACAGTATGTTTCCAAAGAAAGTTTTCAGTCTGTAGCCTCGGCCTCCACATCAGTGCAGGCAAAATTTAATATATACGGTATGATTTTTTTTTTACAAGATAACCTAAACTAGACAGAATCTAAACTGAGCATGAATGAGTTAAAATTTTTGAATCTAGCCCAACTTGGACCGACTTCTACAGTGTTGATAAAAAGGCATCTGCCTGTATTGAAGCATGGGGACAGTAGCGCTTAGCTGAACCATATAAATTTAAAAAAGGAAGAACAAGAGAAGGGCAAACTACAAAGTCATCCTGAAATAGTTCCTTTATGCCCAGTTTTTTCAGAGTATTGAATAATGGAGTGTTAGTGTTCATTTGTCAAATACTACAACCTTAAGTATAAGTACCTGTCCATGAGTTTCTAGAATGCCACTTTAAAGCTTTAGTTGTTGCTAATGACAGCTATGTGTAGTCTTTCAGCACTTCAGGCAACAGCTGTTCCCCGCCACCAGAAATAACTAATCACAACAGAATTGCCATTGTTATTCGTTAGCCTCTCTAATGGTCCTCTTTTTGAGAATTCTGGTTCAATCAGGCATCCTGCAGCATGCCTTCAAAGACGCCAACTTCAGATCAGTGGAATCCAAAAGAGAGAAAACATTTGAAGTAGAAACTCTTGTAAAAGACTATATTAAGTTAACAGTGAAGAGGAATGTAGTGCTTCCAGTGACTCGCCATTTCAGCACTAAGATAGAGCACTGTCAGAATGGTTTGAAGCTATGGTAGGTTTTCGGAGACCTTAAGCAAACACATTAAGTTCTCCCTGGAAATCACTAAGAAACATAGACTACAAGTGTCATGCTCCTAGTCAGGAATACTTGTTTATTGAGCGTAAAACTGTTTTCGTTTTAGTATGTCATATTAAAGTAACTTTGGCTTGTGTGTCTTTGCTCACCATGGCAAAAGTGAACGTTTAAATAAAAGTTAAGATCTTTAGTTATTAATTGTTCTTCCATATCTGTCTACGTTTTTCTTTTTGCAAAGATCTTTCTGTGCTGTGACTTGAACTACAGGTCTTCCATATAGTTCTGAGCATATGTGTCTTGGATATGATCGTGGAGCTCTTTATCTTACTGCTCTTATTCTAGAAGAGTACTTCAAAACTTGTTGAATCAGACTAGAATAAGCATGAAATTTTTAATGTATGTTATTTTATAAAGCTGAATTAATTATATATGTGAACCTTAAACAGGCAGTTATAAAGCATCTCAAAGACTTATTGTGGGAAATCAGAACATCTGGAGGAAAAAAATGAAAGGAGGTTTATCCCTATGTTGCCCTGTCTTCCACTCCCACCCCTGCAAAAAAGAGACAGCACAGTTTAACTGAGGTTTAACTTTGCCATGGGACATGGTATGAAAAGTTACAACTGTTAAGAAAGGATTGGAAGAAACTCATTGGGGCAGGGTTTGAAGCAAATTTAAGTCTAATAATTACAAAGATCATTCCTCAAGCTCAAAATCCGTAAGTTATAGATTACTAGAGGCTGGGAGAATGTTTGAGGGAAGCATTACTTCATGGTTGCCCTTTTCTTGTGCCTTTCCTTGTGCAGCTGTTGTTGGTCGCTGTTAGAGATGGGCTCGAAAACGATACTGTTCTCCCTGTGTTCCTAGTTGTCCTGGTTTGAGATAGAACAGAACCAATTTCTTTTCAGTAATTTTACTTTTCAGTTAAATCTCTTGTAACTCTGAAATTAAAGGCGTATTTTTCAGACAGCGTCTGCTTCTAGCAGCAATAATGCCTGATGTTTATGGTTAATACCAAGGAATGGTACGCAGAGAGGCTCTTGCTTATACTTATTGCTATAACAACCAAGGTCAGCCGACTTTGTTATGTACCAACTTGGAGGGCCGGAAGCAGAAGAGTGTAGAGGGGTCTCACCTGTGGGGAGGAGTGGACAGGACAGGTGACCCAAAACTGAGCAACCGGGTGTTCTATCCCATCTGCATCATGCTCAGTATAAGCTGAGGGATCAAAGAGGTCAGCCCTCTCTTCTTCTGCGGCTGGCATCCGAGGAGGACTCTGTTCTTCTGCCTTTGATCCCAGTCCATGTGTTCCTGAATCCAGTTCCCATCTGCTGCCGAGTCCAGTCTGGGATTTTCTCAGTGCCTGCCAGTGATGTGATCATCATCCTGGGAGCTCCATCTTGGTTTTGTATATATTTGTATATATTTCACTATTTTCTTATTAATATTTTTATCTTTTTATTGTTAACATTTCATTAAAGCTGTTTTAGCTGTTTTTTCCCCAACCCATAAGTCTCTCTCCCTTCCTCTTGTGGGAAGGGAGAGGGGCTAATAGCATCTGTTGTTCGCTTAGTGGCCAGCCCAGCCCAAACCGTGACACTAGTCCAGCGTGTCATTCATCTGTTTCCTTGCATCACGTTCAAACTTCTCAGAGAGCAAATTCGCCTTGGCTGGGCTATGAAAAACGTGGGTTTGACCCCTTCTGCAGTGGAGGGCTGTAGTGTAAGACCTGTAGCAGCTTGGATTAATTCAAAGTAGGAGTAGGCACACTCTGCACCAGGAAGCTGTAACCTTTCTGACAGTGGTTTAGGCAGTTTTGAAATCTTTTACTTAAGCCTACCTGTGGAAATAAATGTCTAATTGAGGACTGTATACTGACTGAGCTTGATTTAAGCAACTCATGTGTTTTTTATGTTAGTTAGATGGTATACGTATTCCTCACTGTTACAGTTTATTGAAGAGTGAGTTCTGTAACACTACTGTGGTCATTAATGATTGTGGGATCAAGTATAAAATAATGTTCTTCACTATAGCAGGTGGGACTAGCTGAACAGAGGAGTATACCATTTTGATAGCTAAATGGATCAGTTCTGATCTTTCACCCCCCACCCATTATTGAATACATTTCTGAATGACTGTACATAGCTGTACAGTCAGGATCATGAACATAGGAATGGGAGTAGGCAGAAGAGATTGACTAAACATCTTTTGCTAGCTGAGCTGTCAAGGATTTGGGGTTAATTTTGGTGGAATTTGATAGCAGACTTGAGATGGTATGAACTTGTTCTTAGATCACTGAGGCAGTCTGCCTTCTGTCAGTAGGTATGAAATGAGAATTGTTCCATTTTGAAGACGTGTATACCTGTATTTTACATCTTCCGTCCTCCCCTCCTCTGCCAGTAGTGCGTATTCTTAGGGTACTTTGGGAGCTTTTTTTCCTTCTACCTCATCATGGAGAGGACACGGTGCCCTCCATAGAAGGAGGGCATTGACTTGATCTGTGACAGAGGCTGCTATGCCTCCATCAAAAAAGGACGCCCAGTCACTGAAAGGGAGGGAAATGCTGGCTTGTTTTCAGGCTGCAGATCAGTAATTATCATTTCCATGCATTTCTAGAACTGTTACTGCAGTCTTGTAGAAACGTATCTCAAAGTGAACTCTAGCACTGCTCATCATCAGCAGCAAAACAACTTGATTATTTGATTCTTAGATTTCAGATTTCTTCATGAAAGAAACAGGTTAGCCCTAGCATCCAAGCTATAGTTTCGTTATCTCAGATGAATTGAAATGAAATATTGTTGCTAGCTAGGCAGATTCAAACACAACTTTCTTCTCTTTTTAGGCAACTGTGTCACAATAACCTGTTTTTATTTGCTTATGTTTAGCATTAGATTCACTTTAGCTTATGTCCATATTACAAAATAACAAATAGTGGGATATTTCTTCCACTGTTAACATTTTACTGGAATAGAACACGTTCTTTCTTGGGTAACTAAACTTAATAAATTTTTCTACATGTTTAGTTACTCATTAATGGACTGCTTCTTTCAAAGGCACTGTTTCATTTTGATCTAGATAGAAAGTTGTCATGGTTTTAGGGCAGACTTCTTGAGATCACCACAGGAAGTGAAGGTATTGAAAAAGTGTACATAGCTTCAGTTTTTGTAAAGAAGTTCTTGTTCTTAATTTCCTTTTATTTCTGTGAATTCTACTACAAGTCCTTTAGAGGTTGTTGTCCCTACCCTCCAGCCCTGTGTCCATCTGTCCTCCCCCAAGCAGGCAGGTTCGGTAGTTCTGTGCAACTTCGTGGGGTTGAAAGTTTACATTGTTAAAAAAAACCTCTTTGACCAGATTCTGCTTTTTCCTTAAGTTTTGGCAAAATGCTAGGATCTGCAAGCTATGATAGATATCTCAAATAACTTCATCTTTTCACAATTTTTGCAAGAGTTTCAGGTTACTGACTTAAAGAAAATACAGCTTTGTGGTAGGAGGAACATTTCCCTAGCTTCCTAAGGAAGCAGTTTACATGTTGTATCTCTTGATTTTGGCCCACAGTAAGCTTTGAGCCTATTGTCCAATTTCAAGCAAACTTGATAAAGGAGTCTAAAATGTGTAAGTTCTTGTAATAGGGATGGGCAGTGTATGGCTACAAGAGTAACTGCAGCCTTTTTTTGTCTCTTTCTGTACTAGGCAATCACACCAGCATAGGAAGGGAATGTAAGGGAGCTGGATAACAGGGGGCTGTAGTACTAGAAAATAAAAACTGAGGGGTTTGTAGCTAGATACAGAAATCATGGTGGGAAAGCTTAGTGTATTGATGTCATCTGTGAGATGCAACACTATTGAAAGCCAGAATTTAATCTGTTTTGTTAATTCTTCTGCTCATGGAACTACTTATTTTTGAGATTTTGAATAAAATCACTGAAACTGTTCTGTGTGCCGCTTGGTGTATGTTGCTGCACAGCTAGTTGACTTGAGACTACTCTGTTTTTCACCATTCTGGAAGTTCTTTTCCTCTGTTATCTATTTCATCATTGATTGTCAGCAGAAAGAATACAGATTTTTCCAATGTGCATAATCTGATATGTTCCCTGCTCTATAATACTACCCTTCTGTGCCAAATAGACACAGGATTATTTGTTGTCCAGAGGTGCTTTTTTTTTTGCAGTTGCCTTGTTGTGAAGCCTTTCACTCCAGCAATGCAGGCTATACGTGCATTTTTGTCTGCCAGACTCTGAAACCATGTTCTGCAGCTGTTTTAGTGGTATTAAGCACAGTCGAACTTTATCTGAACAGTGTTACATGTCCATTTCCACCTGCAGTGGAAGTGTTCTGTTTAAAATGTTGAAGATTGTATTTAACCATGCTGTTTATGCCTCTGGCAAATTACACGGTGCCGTTCATCACAAGCTGTAGCTATTTGACTTTTCAGTAATACGGAAAGGACTTCAAGGTGGTTTGTTTGTTTTAAACATTAATGTGGTTTATAGTGATTTGTTCAGGCTTTTGTTATTATTCAGTCTTGATCCAGAAAGTGATTTATCTCTTCCAAAACCCCAAAAGGACAGCTTGATATGCTTGAGACATTTGAAATATGTACTTTCTTGGCTTTTTAATATGATATGCACATAGTTGTTATACCGGTATTTTGAAATGGTGTGAAAATGAAGGATTTATTTATATGTTCAGCATACAGTTCTTATTCAAGTGCTTGCGCGGAGTAGTATCATGGTTGCATGACTAGTTCCAGAAGGTGCATGTACTTTACATATTAAGTAGGGTATCGCTAAATGGAAATACTTAGCACAAACAGGGTGTGCAGATAGGTCATATTTGTCCTGTATTTTGCAACAGCAACCAATAGTAAGTGTTTTTCATACTATTGCTACAACTACCACTACTAGCAACAAGTAATAGCTTTTCTCATTCCACTGGCAAACTAGTTTACTGCTTGTCATTCTTTTGAAGTAGTTTTATGCCTGTGATTTTATAAGTATCTGCTTGTATTCCAGAATTTTATTTTTAAGAGGAAGAATAGACCTCATCATTAAAATAGAAGCAGCAGAAACTCTACAGTTATTGAATAAGATTTTTGAAAAATTAAGAAAAAATATTACAATAGCTTTAAAATTTTGGTGGTGTTTTGTTACCTTTCTGGCAAAATATCTTTCTGTTTTACTCCTTGACTTTCACAAAAAATTTTGTTTTTTCCACTCATTATCATTGATGTTTTATGAGAGTCATAGCATTTGTGGTGACAAACTCTTATGATTTGATCATAAGTGTTGTGATATTTCATTATTTTTACCCTTAAAATTCAGGATTCCCAGAGCCAGGTAATTGCATGAGAATTTAATCTTTTTCAACAATTTTTGTACATTTAATTATTTGAATGCATTCAAAATACAAGGGATCAAAAATTTCATCCCTTTTCCTTAGTTTGAAATCTCTAATTGAAAGCAGATCTTAAAAAAATATTTTTAGGACCTGGAATATATTTCAGTTTTTGTGGTTGTAATTATATCGCATTTAAGAGTAGCCTCAGTAGCAAGGCTGTTTGTTAATCATGTTCATTTTGGTGGTGTGTAGGGAGAGATCTAGAGCAGGATCCCTAGAATTTACTGTCTAGTTAGATGAGGCAGATATAATTGGAGAAAGGTCATAACAAAGTGAACACTTCAAGGATCTTAACTGTTCGTAATGCCGTAACTGTAGATTTTCGGGATGATGACCAAAAAAAAAGTAGGAGAAGATGAGCCAGGAAGGTGTGCTAAATGGAAAAATATACCAAGGTTAGTAGGAAAGCAGAGCAGTTATGGAATTGCGCTATGATGAAGAGACTGGAGAGAAGATGACAAGAAGTCACGCAGGAAAAAAGTGTTGTTGGAATGTGTCTTCAGCTGTTTTTTCACATCTTCTTTCTCTACTGGGTCTGGCTGGTTTTCTCTTCCATTTTTCTTGACAGTTAACAGGGGCAAGGAATTTAAGATGCATCAGCGTTTGCATATTATGTGTGGGTTTGGATGATGTTAGTCTCCCTTGACTGCCTGTGCTCAGAGGGATTGCTGGGTGGCGAGTGGTGTTTTAACATTGCGTATCTTCTTATTGTCACTGCCTTCTTCAAATCATTATTTGTATGAGTGACAAACTAGCTCCACCCTTTGCCTTCTAACTGGCATTTCAGTTCTGTTGCTTTTTTTGATCTAACCATGTTCATTCTACTTCTGTTTACTCCCTGTGGCACTCTTCCTCTAACTGCAGTTCAGTGCTACCATGCTTGATATTCCTTGGCCAGCTGACAGCTCACTTATCTAATGCACGTGGAGCCTAACAGTTTCATAGACAGGTACTACTTCTTGTCCTGGGCTTCTGGTCAGTAGGGTTTTTCCCCAACCTATATAATGAACTTTACCCTGCATGTAGTTGAACAGAAGTAATGGCTTCACAGAGGGGTATGAACTCTTCCTATTTAAATTGCTAACGTACAAGTCTGACTAATGTTAACATGTTTAGTCATTTACTTGTTGGCTATTCTAGCAGAAATGTTAGTCAAGCATTCTAGATCACGGATGGAGTTTTAGTTTGTGAATAAACGAAATACCACCAGTTCTACCAGCAAAGCTGAGTACTTTGTCCTCAGACTTGCTGTCAATGTTTTTTTGAAAATACACAAGCAATCCTTAGTTGCCAAAATTACAGTTTTGCACAAATGTATGTTGTTCAGAAACATTTTACTTTAAAGTTAAAAAGTATTTTTCCATTTGTATTGTGTATGTTCAGTTATGTAGCCCAATACTTCATTCTTTATCTACTTTAATTTTTACAGTGATTTATTGACAGAACAAACTCTGATAGCAGACTCAGTTGAAGGCAGGCATTTTAGCCAAAAATTCTGCTACTGTTAATGTTTGAGCAGTTTTTAATGCACATGAATACTTGATTTATCACACGTTTTACAAAAACTTAGAACTGAATCAATCTGTGTTCCCTGAACTGTAGAATGTCAAATGATGAGAGCACTTTTATCAATCAGCACGGTTAGAATTTCAGCACAGAAAGTTTCTGCATTAGGTATTAAGTGATCTTGTTTGTCTTGATTAATTTTCTACTGCATATTTACATGGTTACTAGAAAACAAAGGGAGGGGGAGAGAGAGATATGCATGTAATTGTTTTTGTAATTTTTTTCAGGTATTTTTAGCAGCAATGATGTAGCAGTATCATTTCCAAATGCAGTATCTGGCTCAGGATCTAGCACTCCCGTTTCCAGTTCTCATTTACCTCAGCAGGCTTCAGGCCACTTGCAGCAAGTGGGAGCTCTATCACCTTCAACTGCGCCTTCTATAACTACTGTTGTTGCTGCAACTCAGGTAAACTATCACAAGACTTTAAGATAGCAAACCATGTTATTGACCTGCTTATTTTCAGTGTTAAAAGAAACAGTAATTTGTTTGGAGAATAGGTTAATAAACCTTGTATTTGTAGTGAAAATGTTACAGTGGCTTGAAGTTTCCCATAATATCACATAGTCCCATCTTTGTAGAGCACATAGATTTTTAAAAATGGTCTGTGGAAGTGTGTAGTAATAATGACTATGTTATGACTAGTAGCATAAATGCTGCTTACTATCTGTCAGTGCTCTAACCAATGTCTGTTATCAGAACAATGTTTTAAGAAAGGATTTAAAAGAGGAAAACATGTAAACTTTTGTACATTTCATGCAAAAATGCTGGTACCAGTTAAAGAACAGAGGGTTTTATTTGGGAGATTTGACAAAAGGACAGCTGAGGCTAGCCCTGGAAAAGAGGTGGCCAAGACTGACATCTTGATAGCAAATGAAAGTTGACATATATGCTAGTTTTGTATTTGAAAGGTCATACAAATGAAGATACGTAATTCATGTTTCATGATGAAGGGGTAAGGGAGGCACTGGAGGAGTGCAGAAGAGTGACACAGTCAAAGTAATGCACAAGAAAAAATACCTTTGTGATAGTATTTGGTATGAATTTAAGTTGGGCAAGATTGCATTTATCAAAGTAAGAGAGTATGAAGTTATAGTTGTAGAGAGCCACCATGATTAGAGTGTAATTATGAAGGAATACTGTACTGGACATGATGTTCTTATACTTCGTGTTTCTTGTATTTTACATTTTCTGATGGGAGTCTGTTTTACAATGAATGTATGAAATATAATTTTTTTAATGTGCATATAAACTGTCAACTTTTAAGGAGTCTACAGTGATTTAAGATGGTGGATAGAAACCTGAAGAATTAAAATCAAGTTTAATACAGACATACTTGTGTGTGTGCACTTGTGTGTGTGTATAGTACATGCATAGCAGAAATACTGTGTCTGGGCCAACATAGAATACATTTCAGTATCAAGTAACACTTTGTTGTTATAGGTGGCAGTTCATATTTTTACGTAATTCTTCTGAACTGGTTTCCTAAACTGGCGTTACGCCAGTGTGTCTGTGTGACTTCTGTCTTGTAACTTTGGAACGTGTTGGCCAGTTTTACACAAAATTGGGTGACATCTCTGTTCCACAAATCGAGAGAAACCATTTTAGAGAAATTAATTAAAAATACAATGCTTTGGTGAAGAGCCAATATAGTTTTTGTGAAGGGAAATCAAAACCAATTGGAGGGTGGTTTTTTTTTTAAATTCCCAAAGAGTATTACACAACATAACTCACTGAAGACACTTAAATTGAGCAGTCTGGAGATAAGGGGAGAGGTTTTGTCGTAGTTTAGTAGCAGATTAAAAGATTTGGAAAAACCCAAACAAGTAGATGTTCAGTTTTCACAATGGAGAGGTTTACCATCAGAATCTTGGAAAGACCAGCATTACAGCCTTTTGTACAGCTCAACGTATTCATAAATTATCTAGGAAAAGGAGGAGGAACAGAAGCCAAGTTTGCTGATTATGCTAGGTTATGCAATGAGCTGTCATGAAGATCAGCTGTCACAAACTGCTGAAAAACCTTACCAGCCTATGTTGACGAGGTGGTAAGAGGGCAAATGAAAATCATGTTAAAGGGAAAAGGCAGTTTCTATTCAAAACAGATAACCATAGCTATCGAAACAAGTACAAGAAGAGCCATGGTAGCGAACAATGGCAAGGAACAGCATCTTTATAAGGAATGAGTAAATAGTGGAGGACTCTTGGCCTGAAAAAGAGACACTGAGAGGGGATAAGACAAAAGTCTGTGAAATCACGAATGACATGGAAAAGTTAAGTAAGCAAGAACTGTGCACCATCACTTCTATTTGTTAAACTATCAGAGGATAAATGGATTCAAAAAGTAATGGGACAGAGCCCATGCTTAGCAGGCAGGAACAGAAATACCATAGTACTTTTTTTTTTTTCCCCCTCACCTTGTCACAAAAAGGTGAAGTATGCCCTAGGAGGTGCATTTTGTTAGTGTTTAGCTGAGTTAGGGAGCCCTCCATAGGTTAAATGCTTAAAATTCCTGTCTTTCCTTTGGCTCTGTTTTTTGGGGGTGTGTTGCGTTGTTGTTGTTTTTTTTTTTTTTTAATTAGTTGGGGTTTTTTGTCCCCCAGAGGATTAATGTATCTTACCTCAGTACCTAACTTGTTTTCAAGTGGTCATAGATTTACTTGTCAGGATCCTTACTCACAGCTGCTACCATTTAAAGAGTCTTTTGGTTCTGAACTATAAAGAGATGTTCAAATGGTGAGAAGTTTTGGTTGACAGCCTTAAAAGGGAACTCCTGTGTTTGCACAGAGAATTAATGAAGTCTTATGCTGCTTCAGGGATTCTAGGACTATACTTTGGTAGCTAGTGCCTGCCAGTTGGAAATTGGTAAAGGCATAGTCTTCGTTTTTTTTCTTGTGTCAGTGGTGTCAACGCATAAACTTGAACTTGGTCCTTCCATCATCTGAACCATTATACAGGCATTGATATTTAAACTAAACTTCATGCCTCAGATAAGCTGTGTAGCGTGACACGTCTCTAAGTTATGCTCTACAGACAAGACACCTATGTTTATTGTCCCAAACATTTTTCCCTTCTCTATTCCCTGTCGTCACCATTTGCAGTTAGACTGGCACTTTTCCTTTTTGTCTGGCATCCAGTAACATCCAACAGGTAGGCAGTGGACATTTCCAGTTGAGGCTAAATTGCTCTGTCACATTTCTAGTGGTTTTTTTTTGTTTGGGTGTTTTTGTTTTTTTTTTTTCTTACCCTGCTGATTTATCATTTTTGAGAGAAACTTTCTACAAAGAAGCTGTAGCGGCAAGAGGTGAACAGTCGGTTGACTTTAAGGTTCATGGACGCAGTTCTTCCTCGTTCATGGGGAAAATGAGTTTACAGAGTACTTTGTAGCATGGAGGAGAAAGAAGATGGATGTCTGTTGTGAATTTTAAAATATTAAGTGCTTTCATGTGCCAGTTGAGGTTTAGGATTGGTGGTACTTCTGTCATTGCACCAGGCAGATTAGATGCTTTTTCCCAGCTTTCAAGGCTTGAAAATACCAAGCAGGTCTCCCTGCTGGAAATGTCTTTGATTCATACTAAATCATGACAACCACCTGTAATGTGCCTTTGTTTTTCCTGGACTCTGGGAGTCTTTTTCAGTTTCCGTTCATGAGGTCCTCACTAGTGTTTGAAGAGACTCAGTTAAGAGTGCCTATTTTACCATGCAGTTGTTCTTCCAGTTCAAGAGAACCATTTGTTTCTTTTTCACGTGGTTATCATAAATGACTGATTATACTTCAAGGGTTAGGGTTTACCTACTTAGTTCTGCGAAGTTTTTATCGGAGTGCTCTGTCTGCTTACTGGGCTCTTGGGGATGTAGTCTCAGTGTTTACCCGCCTCTTGACCATGGAAGTCTTCAAATAACAGTGTGCTAATGTATTTTTTGTGTGGTGTTCAAATTAAAAGAAAATCAACCAGGATCCTAGGTGTACATACAATGGTTATAAGTTAAGGTAAGCTTGTGCCTCTATAGCAGATAAAAAGTAATAAGTAAAAAAATAGGTTTTATGTAAACTGTTAGTTAAGAGAGCAAGTATACCCAAACCTTGGTTGCTCAGCTATTTGTTCAGGATGGCAGACGTGCAATTGGAATAGTACTAAAAATTGGAATAGCCTTAAAGATGTGCTGCTAGGGTACGCTCCTCTAAGATGTCAGCTGTTAAGTTTTCTTAGTTATCTGTCAGGCATTTGTAATTATGATTTTGGGGACATCATAAATTTGTCAATTTTTGATGGATTTTTTTGCATCCTTTTTTTTTTTTTTTTAAGCAAGCGTGTTAAGAAATTCTAAAGAGGTGGTCTTGGAAAAAAATGTATTTCCATAGAATTAGTCCCCAAATTGGCTGAACTATTTTGATTAGGAGGTTATAGTAGGCATCTAATACAGAAAATTTTGTTCCTAGTATTAAGAAAACTTGCAAGCAGTTGAAAGCAACTGTCCTAAAGTGAGAAAATTAGGTAATACTACTGTGCCTTTTGTTATTTTTGAATAACTGCTATGCCCATATAAAACTTCAGTGATTAAAAGCCCCAAGTGCTGCTTTTTCCTTCAACAACTAAACAACACTGATTTCAAAGCTTAAAAAAGCCCAACAACTTGAAGATCCTGGATTTTGATTCTTTCATTCTATTGTCTAGTTCCCATACTGGGGTTTTTATTTGTTTGTTTTTTTAAGACAAAAAGACAGTATGGGCGTTGTTGCAATCACCTTTTGTGTCTCATTTTCTTCTCTGGCATGCCACTCATAATTTTTATTCCAATCTAATAAATCCAGAAGAGATTATTAGCTTGTGTTCCATGCTGTGCCATAACTGAATTTAAATGCTGGTGTTCCTCACCAGGTGGGAATCAGTGGTCTAGTAAAAATGCCACTTGCTGGAAATGCAGATTTTTTTGCATCCTGCTTCTCTTTTTTGTATCTTGAGCATAGCCTGAGATAGGTTACACTGCTTAATTCAGTGAGGCTTTATTAGCATACCAATGCATTTAACAATTGCAAGAATGTAGGAAAAAAGGGATACAGGAAAGAAGGTACAGCTCTCACAAATATTTGCTCCTGGTTTTCTGTGAATTGATCCTCTTGATGTGTTTGTAGGTACTACCTGTTTTGTGTGTAACAGCAAATTACTATATTCCAAACTACTGTCTTTTCTCTCAGAAGCATGTGTTTTAACTTTTGCATGAATATTAATTTGTGCTCTGTTGTTGAGAAAAAACACTTTCTTGCATTTGCATTTTGAATACTGTTGTACTTTTTCTATGTTAAGCCAAGTCACAAGTTGCACCACTCCAAGGTCCTGTGCCCAGTTTTTATCTCAAAGATTTCCTTGTGTTTCATAGTTATAGCAGAAATGTTTGTCAGCCTGTTGTGCTGTCCTGTAACAGTTTGCTGTATTGCTCTTTCTGACAAGTTATTCCTAGTGATTAATATATGTTCGTAAAAAAAGCAGTGATCTGGGTGCCTCAGTATCTTTTGGTATTGTACAGCAGGATTTGTTTTCTGCTTTCTCAAGAAATGGTGGTTGTTAGATTCAAATTTTTTTTTTTTAATTTTGACTTAGAATATGTAGTGCTTATAATGAAATGTTTGCTACTTTGGTTGAGATTGAGATTGAAATTGGTTGAAGCTGTCTTTTCTTTTTGATGACTTAAATGAGTGAAATTATCTTACTAGTGCTCTGTGGCTGTTTCTGGCATCTCTGCTTTCAGAATACAGGATCAAACTGCAGAAATGGAAGTAAAGGTTTTTGACTGTGTTTTCTTCCAGTCATTGATTATTAAAGCCATCTTTCAGACTGTATTCCTTTAAGAAAAAAATGCATTTAAGTATCTTGTCATCTCATTTCAATAGTATTTTTAGCAGGAGGGAGTGGAAACAGCATATAGCAGTTTCTCTAAGAGATACAGCCTTTCAATTTAAATATTTGTAGCTCAGCGACTCTTTGGTGCTGGTATTGTATGATTCAATAACTTATGGTCTTCACATTATAGTAATCTCAGTTTATTCAGAATTTTTCAGGATTTATTCTTATTCTGGAAACTTAATATGATCAAATTGTGACTTTTTTCCTTCTCCCATTGTCATGGTATCTGTACTCTTAGTGACTGTGATAAGCACATCTGTGAGGCAATTTCAAGCAATGTTGCACATACTTGTCACTAACCTGTTTTACAGATACAATCCAAAAGATTATTCTCTCTTCTTATGACAGAGAGAAAAATGTTTTTTGCTAGTGGATTCTTCTTTCTTTTTTAAGCTGTTTTTCTTCCTCTGCAGCTTCTGTTTTATTTTCTTCCTAAGTTCCTATATTTTATTTTATGCACTGTGTTTCCTTTGCCATGGAAGCAGCTAATAAAGGGAAGGCAAAGGACAAGAAGTATCTGTAACAGCAGTCCTTATGGCTTGCACAGAGGTAGGGAAACTGAATAGTTGCTGTTCATTACTCTTTTTAGCCCAGGATTTATTTGTGATGGCATGATAGATAGGTCCACTTCAACATAGTGTAATGAACTACTGCCTCCATGGTGGCGATGTGATAATTGGGAAGGTGCTGCTACTCAGTTGCAATTCTAAGCGAAATAAGTTTGCTTTAATCACTTCCATTATCCCCTCTGAAGTTCGTTTGGCTTTACTCCCCTTAGGAGCAGTAGAAAAACAGCAGGGTTTTCTTTAGCATTCATATAGTGGTGGTTATCCTCCTTTGTCTGATCCAGCTTTTAGAAGGAGATAAGGCTTATTTTTTTTTCAATAGGTTTGGAGTTATTTGTTAACAATAGAGGAATGTGAAAGCTCAGGAATCCTGAGATCTTTTCAGATTCTGAATGTAGGGCACCTGATGTTTCAGATGCTTCTGTCCTGTGGTTTTTATTGTCTCACTTTCTGAATAAGTCTAGTCCCTGATTTTGGATCTCAATAGTCCCCTGGTCTTTCTTCACATCACTAGTTTACACTGTTTTTGGCTTCTGGTTTTAGTGGTTTTTTTCTTATCATAGTTTAAGTCTGCTCATCACTTTGCATGCTACCAAGGGAACTTTCTTCTCATTTTTCTTTTCTGTCCTGGCACCCATGGGAAAATAAGTGAAAATACAGGAAAAAGGAACCCTATTCTTAGTTCTTGACCCTATCAACAGAGAAGGTAGGAGCAGTTTTGGGAGCAATCTTATTTTTACCTTCTAAAACAGGAGTGGAATTATGAGGGAATTTAAGAGTACAGCTTCAACAAGTAGTCTTCGCTGAAAATTCAGGTTGAGAGGGTTTTTTGCAAGTCTTCAGAAGGAGGATTTGGGCATTTTCATAGGGCAGTAAAATGCGCATACCTGATTGATATTGCTGCCGAGTTTGCAGTTGTAGCCTCAAATTATGGATGTCATATTCTCAGTCAGTATGGCCAAGAAAGATACTTCTTCATCCATGTGTTTCCTAGTCTTGCTCAGAAAAACATACACTGTTTCCTGCTGCCTTTTTTTTTTTTTTTTTTAAATTAAATATTCAGCTCAAAGTAAACGTGAGGAAGGGAGGAGAGTTTCAGGTCAAGCATCTGAAGTTTGCTAGAGCTGGGCAGGGGAAAGTTTAAGTCCATTTAAGGGAAGTTTCTGGGCCATCCTCTCTGTGGGTACTCTAGAAAATGGCAGGTCTATTAGCTGTCAGTGTTTAATGAACTTTTCTTTGGGGAGCAAAATGAATACATGAAAAAAAGACAAATTGCCCTCAGTTTTAGGACATTGGGATGTGACAATCTCAGACTTAAGTAACCTGCACTAGATGGTTGGCTGCCTAAGTGAGCTTCCCGATTCGCTCCCAAAGGTACACATCACAACCATGTGTAATGGCTGAAGTTAAGAATTTAGTGTAATACTTTTGCAGACACCTTTGGATCAGAACATCTAAAGACGTAAAACTAGAGACTTTGAAATATCTCAACAAAGTTATTTAAGCAGTAATCCTTTCTTGCAATGCAAAGGAAATTATCCTAATTATGCTAAACTACATTAGACATGTAATCAGAGATGATTTCCATAATTTAGGAAGACCCTTAAGCTCTTTCTACATTTTTTTCAGGCTACTTTTGGAAATCTGTTTCTTAATATAGAAATAGTTGAGATGTTGAATGCCAGAATAGCTCTTATGAAGTCGAGTGCAGATAGTATAGATTTCTACTGCTTATCTGCAAAGCTAGTAATGGGTGCGTGCCTTGTGGTGAAACCTCTCACCACTTAGAAATCAGTCATTTATGTAAAGCGTAGACAGCGCCTATGACAATATGTTAATGTGTTGCTAAATTTCTCCAAAATATGCTTCCTCTGGTGGTCATGACATCAGGTTGTACCAGTCTTTTCCTTTCGCTGATACTAATTCATTTGATGTAATCTAGAGTTAAGTAATCTTTCCTGCAGAGTATGTTTTGTAAGTTCTATCAGCTCATTTTTTTAAGTTCAGTTTATACATTTCCATACAGTGTGTGGTGTGTTGGTGGTGGGTTTTTTGTTTGTTTGGGGGGGGTGGGGTAGGTGGTTGGGGTGTGGTTTTTTTGTTTTTGTTTTGGGTTTTTTGTTTGTTTGTTTTTTAAGATCCAACATAAAAGTAGCAGCTTTTACAAATTGTGGTTAGTTTGGTTATATTTTCTGCATTTGTCTTTCTAAAGATGATTTGTATTACCTTTAATATGAGTGGTAATTAAAAAGAGAATAATAACATCTGGAGATCATGATATTGCGTGGTTTAAGCAGTAAGCTTCCAGAAAAAAAGAAATAATTTCCTTACTGCAGTACTAGAGTTCTCTAATCGATAGAAACTGTGGATACATGAAAACCAATTAATATATTTTATGTGACTATCAAAATACCTTTTGATGATAAGATCTCTCTAAAGAGGTTCCTACCCACTGTGTCAAAGGTAAAATATCAATATGGATCACAGACTGTTTGGATACTGAAATTACTCTGTTCTCCTTATCTCGTGACTTCAGAAAGAGATACAAAAAGAAAAGGCAGCACATCCAGAACAAAAAGAAACCATTCTTAATAGAGTATGTTGCTCATCCTTGGGACTCATTGCCACAGGAAATTGCCAGTGCTTGTAGATTTAGAAAGTGTGCTAAATGCATCCCTCAGTATGTTGTAGACAGAGAGGGGTTTGGTATTGCGATGTAAGATGTCAATGCAAAATAGTGACTTTCCTTTCAAAAGCACTAAACCGTATTTGTGTCACAGCCACTTAAATTTAAGAGTCTTGCAAAATTAAAAATGTAAAAGAACCATGCTACTAGAGGTTTTTCCATCTAAATTTTCTTATGTGTCACTTAAAAGCTGTTTTAATTCCTTGTTACTCCTAGGCAAAATGGGTAAAAAAAAAAAAGTCTAATTTTCGTCTCATTCAATCTAACTGAGGATTTTTGGGGTGGGGGTGGAGGAGAGTAGCAAGGAGGAAGAATTTACAGCCAGAGGGAAAATTCCTTCTAACATGTGACTCAACTAGAAGAACAAAGGAATCATAGTTGCAAGTAATCTAGTATTTAGCCCAATTACAATCTTTACTTTTTGTGTTTTTCTCTTGCTTCAGTAAGAGTGTCTTTATATAGACTTAAGCAACATATAGGTATTCTGTAAGGCAGTTGCATGATTTTGCACAGTGCTGCATGCTGAGACAACTGCATCAATGTTTCAGTCTAGCAATAAATGTTTTCTGCCTTCAAGCTGAAGCTTATTTAGCTTGGCTTATCTGGTGCTGCTGTAGCAACCATCAGTCTCCAGGCAACTGAGGCACGTTGACCTCTTCGTTGAACTGAGTGTAGCACTACTTCAATTTAGCTGCCTGAGACAATAGTTATGGTGTTGAATGTGAAAAATGTGAATTTCTAGTCTGTATGCAATGGAAAGTATAAATAAAAATATTTAGATGAGACCAGGTGTTTACGTTTGACTTGAAAAAGACTTCAAGTTTAGATGGTGCGTCCTTTGTTACAAGCTGCAAAGTTCGTTGCTGAGGCAGTGTCCTTATAGGCCTTGTATAAAGCGTTGAGAATCTTGCAAGCATTTTTACGCAGCAGTAATTGTGCTACTGTAGGTATTTGTTTCATCACTTAAATAGCAAAAATTATTGGGGTTTACTTAGAAAGTTAAAATGTCAATGTTTGTGAATAAGTGGTTGATTATTTATTATTACTATTTTTTAAATTATAGATGATCTTGAAAGTAGTTACTTTTCTCTCAGATCCATTATTTGCCATATTACGAGTGTCTGGCTTTCTTTGGAATACTCACGTGAAGAAAATAGATTACTATACAGGTATACAGGGTTTGTTTCCTAATCAAGTCATTCTTTCTGCTAGTCAATATGAGAGTGAAGTTGTGATTCCTGATATATAGGTTAATGTTCTTAAGGAAAACAGATTCTTGCATAAGATATTGCTTCCATTGTATATGTAGAGCACATACAGGTTAAGTGCTATGAAGACAGAGGTAGATGGAAAGGATGGAGGAACAAACTTGAGGTAAAAGGGATTTGTGTCAAAATGATAGCTCTGTTTTCAGTTAGGTGTATAGGGGAGGTGGAGGAATCCCAGGGTCTTATCTCTGTAAAGCCTTCTTTTTCAAAAACAAAACCAAACAGACAAAGAAGACCTCTTAATGAGGTAGCATTCTAGTAAGTTTTTGTACAAGTCTCGTTTTGTGTCTAGTTTATAAATAAATAGATTTTAACTGTTTAACGTGGAAGAGATGAGTGAACTTGGTAGTACAGTTGAGGTTATAGCTTTTTCACATTATTGGAAGATAGGCCTTCTACCCATGTGGTTTTTAATGACTTGATGTGCCCTTGTTGTACACTGGGCAGAGGTATAAATTAGTTTCTGTAGGTGTGCCATTAATTTTTCATTTTGCCTTTCAAATCCCACTGTGTTTCCCAGTTGCATTCATTCATGCTCTTCTTGGAAAATATTTGAGTGCTGCTGTTTGAAGGTTAGGTGGTTTCATTTAATTGAAGAATTTATTTGTACATTTAATCAAAACAATTGATTCTCAAAGACAGTATTTGATTATTTGCTTGTTCATAAGCAGGAGTCTTCATTACATCTGGAAGTTCAAGGTATTTATTTTTGCTCATAACATAAGAAGTACTAATGATGTGAATAATGTCTCCATAAGATGATTTTACTTGTCATGTATACAGTCTTCCTGACAGATTTTAATTATAATAATTTGTACATTTGTAATTAATGCTCTTTTTGATTGAAAAGTTGCTTTTTTCTACTTAAGATATCACAACCCCTTTTTCTGATTTCATTTTAACTTTTCCAGCCTCTTATTAAGCTTTTCAGTTAATTCTTTTATTTCAACCAGTTAGTGAAAACATGTATTGTAAAATTGCACATTGATTATCTGTTCAAAAAAAACCCCCAAACTTTAAGGACTTTGAAGTGCTTGGGTGGTAATGGTGGCAGTATGGGATGGATTATGTTTTCAATCCCAGTATGGCTTTCTTAGAATGAATGAGTAAAAGACTACAGTGGACATTTGGGGTTGATTCACATTGATGATGTATGTATGATAGCAGGTGAGGTGAGGTTAGCTGTAAAAAGTACACTTTCTGCTTTCAGTCATCAATAGTGCTATAGGCTGTTTTAGTCAAGAAGTCGATATAGTTTTCTTGAAGATTAATTATGTTCAACTTACAGCTGTGAAAACCAAAATGCAAATTTAAAGGTGTAAAGTATCGATTTAGTTAAAATACATAAATAGTGTATATAATGCTGCATTTTAATATTATTTTGTGTTGCACTGGTTGTTTTGAAAAGTCATATGATGATTTTAAGAAGAAATGTTGAAACAGTATTTTATAAGGAATTTTCTGTGTTGTCCTCAATTCCATCTGTATTTCTTGGCATATAGGAAAAAAGACAGGAATTTGGAAATTTTTTTTTCATTGGAAACAAGGTCTAGCTAAGATTTCTAAGTGAATTCTATATTTGTGGTGAAAATATTCAAGAGTTGAGTTGCAGCAAGTGATGCAGGAAAAGCTGTTGATGTGGCAGAACTTCCTCTTGAGCTTCCTAGAAATTTGGTTGTATTGCTGCAGTTAAATGCAGTCTGACCACCCTTCTGTGGGTGTGTATTGCCATCCCAGATGAAGGGCTAACAGAATTTAGAGAAGGCAAGCAATGATGTGTACCACATCTCCTAAATGGAGTTAAAGATGGTAGCAGAAGTACTGAAAGAATAAAAGGAAGCAATAGCACTTTCTTTCCATTGCACAGAATACCCAGGAAAGGCCAACTATTATATGCTCTCCGTAGCGTAACTGGCCTTAAAAATTTTAGGGGTGAAAATCACTTTTCTTCACTTGTCCACGTTAAGCTAGGAAGTATAAGGCCAGGTTGCTTTTGCTGCTATCACTTGAAT
>VFFE01007767.1:984473-1080029 GCA_008921705.1 Burhinus oedicnemus
ATGTAAATGTTTAAGCAGAGCCATCAGCAGGCAGGAATGCAACAATGTCTCCTGTGACTTCTGTGATTGATGTGTTCAGTTCGGAGCTCTTTGCAATGAGAGTAACACAGCTCTGGGTTTTGTCGTGAATAGTTTAAACCTTTATTTGCATAATTCATGAAATTGCATTACATACAAGTTCGTGTGAAAGAGATCCCGTTAGAGAACTTGTGCAGCATTTAATAATCTTGTGAATATTTACCGATCGGCATTTTGTACCGTTCGCTCTCTTCTACAGTTTTAATGAGCCGCTGGCTTTGCTTTGTTTCATTCCCTCCGTAAGGATTTGTTGACATGTCGTAGTAGTCATGCCTGTTTGGGGGAAGGGAATGAGTTTAGCAGTTTACCAAGAATGGATCAGTCATGTCTCTGCCCTCCGAGAGGTCGGAGGTCGCTTGACTCAGAATAGGGGGAGGGCAACCTTGAAGGGGGCAGATAGGGTTATTTTATTGAGAGGCCATAGGGAAAATAACCCTTTTGAGTCCTTCCAAGCAAAACGTTTTCGTATATTTAATGAGGCCTTTTTTGTTTGTTTTACTACCATTTTAGCAAGGGACTTTCCTGTGCTTCTGCTTATAAATAGGAATTAGTGAATTATACGCTTACATAAAGTTTTCAGTAAATTTGCGGAATAATGTGTTCTTGTTAGATGGTGGTGGTAAGTTTAATACGTTATATATTTTATGAGTTGGTTTGGGATGCAAAGTGTTAAAAAAATACAGAGCATCAGGATTTGCTGTGATAAGCATACAGATTAGCTGTCCACAGCTGTGATTCATTACTTTCACCGTAGAAATTAAAAGTGGCTGAGGGGAGGGTACTGCAAATGCAAACCACGCTTCTGTGCTGTAAAACTGAAAGGAATGAAAGAAGTGAACATAATCCATGGCCTGGTACAGCCTCAGAAATGTGTAAGGACAACACCTTACATGCTACAGTTCAGCAATCTTAAACTAGTTACGTGTTCACTCTTCAGCAGTAACTACAGATAGAAGTTGAGATTTAAGGTATTTTAAAAATATCTACATCAGCTTTAAAATTCTTATCTAAGAAGAGTCGATTTATCAGCTGTGAAATATTTACACTGCAGATCAAGATCTCGGAGATAACAGCCGCAGCCTTGTCGGCAGAGGAGGTTCACCCAGAGGAAGTCTCTCACCACGGTAAGTGTTATTTATATTGGAGAGTGCAGGCAGAGGAAATGTATTAAGATTTGGAAACTTCACTGTCTTTTTACTAGTAATACTTAAGTGTTTTAAAAGCCCATATAGGTATATGTATATACACACACATGTACACATACATTTATTTTTATATAGATATATCCATCTTAAAAAAAACTTAAAATGTCCAGATAGCTAAAATGTGCTGAAATTTACTTTTCTATCAACTGAAATTAGGTTTACAAATGAAGGACTTCACTTAAGAAATGCAGACTTGCTTTAGAAGGATTTATCTATCATTTAATCCACATGTACTACTTACCTCCTCAGATTGGTTGCCATAATCATATTTTTAGTCATATTTGCAAAAATTCCAAAGTCTCTTCGGCTTAAAGGCTCCAGTGGTCACAGGAATAAAATGATCTGAGAAGTTAAATATCAGTAAAAATTTCAAAACAAATGTTTTCTTCCCTTTCCCTCACCACTTCAAAATATGCAACAATTCTCTGTGAAAAGTACTTTTTTTTTTTGTTCTGCTGCAATTCATCTCTACTGCAGAAGTTTGACAAAAAAATTCTGCTGGAATTGTATCACGTTACTTTGTTCTAAAATACTTGCTGTTAAAATTTCAATATTGTGCTTTAAATACTTCAGTAATATTTTCTGTGTACTTTAAGTGAATCTCTGTTTTTAAAGGGCTTTATTTTCCATATTGGATACCATATGGATTAGATTTTATAGCATTATTACTGCGTTTTTTTACTTAGAGACTAACCATGGGAATTTTATCTTGAAAAGGATTTGAGGATAGCTAAAAAATGGTAGTTATGCAGATATAGCATTGTAATAGTGAATTTGATTGTTACAGTATGTGTTTATTACAGTAATATATAATAAATATCTCCAAATTGGATAATTTAATGTACATGCCTGCTGTTGTTTATGTTGTGCTAGATTCCTTAATCGATCAAAAGACTTCTTGTTGAATGGCATGAGAATATCCATTATAATACTTAGGTGGTATTACCTCGTTATGGACGGGCTTTTAAGCTTTCCAGTATGTGTTGCTTCTGAAAAAATAAATAGAAAATTTATAAATTAGTTTAGACTGTGTTCACAGTATAAATACATATATTTACATTAGCATATACATCTTTATATGAATAAGGAACATGTCTGTGTGTATACAGACAAGTAAGTTAAGAGAGTTTTGCTCAGCAATTAGGAAATTCCAGAACTTCTGATTATATATTAAGTAGTCCTCTTATGCATATGCATATGTGGTGTGGTAATGACAAGTTTTAATGCCTTCTTAGTTAATATGCAAAGGCCTGGTCTTTTGAACTATTTGCAGTAGGTCGTAGTTGTTCTGGCTGGCGTTAGAATATTTGGTAAGCTAAATTTCTTAAATATGACGCTTCTACAGAGTGTATGTTCAGGGTATATATGGCCCAGCACTTACAACATGGTCAAATTTCAGCTGATTTTCATGGGGATGGCAAAGGAGAACTGTATAGTACAAAGGCCACCTCAGTCCACAATTGCAGAGCTTCCTTCAGCCTATGGAAGCTGTATCACTTCACAAAGAGCAGATCGCTTTTGATTGGCAGTAGAGTTGTTAAAAAACAAGTCAAGGGGGGGCGAGGAGAGAAATTACTGCTGTAGTTCAAAAATTGAAAGATGGAAAAACTTAGTATGAGATACCTAGCGTGGAGAAAATTTAGAGAACTTATTCAATTAAGTTCAGTAGTAAGCAAATTTCACCCCTAGTTTGTGCGATAAGAAAGATCACATGTATGTCGATGTTTCTAAAATGTGTAGCTAACTCCCCACCTTCCCCAGTTCAATAAATAAGTAACTCTTATTACTTAAAATACGGTTTATAGCATATAAAAATCTGACTTCAAAAATCTGCTATCTGAAAACTTTGTAACTCTGAATGTTACCTGCTTAAAATTATTTTTCTGCAAGTTCTGTCTCCCCGTTGAAGCTTATGAGATTCATAAATAACACACTTCTCCAAAAGACCCATGTAATTTTCAAATACTTGCTTAAAACAAAAACACTTGCAGAAACAATTGTTTGCTGTTGACGCAAACGATTGCAGCTCGTATGTGAATGTATGTGACTTGTGAGCTGTATGGTCATTTCAAATTCGTATTTTTGTATCTTTGTACCTGTATATAACCACAGTGTTTGATGTTTAAGCTATCGTATTTAAAATTTTAATATATTTGAGAAATGTAAATATACCTGATATATGTGAACTGTTTCTATTTTACAAAGGAATTGCTGCTTTTCCCAATGTAGCACTTAAACTTTTTTACCCCATACTTAACCTTACATCTAAAAATGTGTTATGTAATACCGGCATTGAAATACGTATGTATATTTATGTGGTATTGCGTACAGTGAATACTATAAGACTACAAATAACTGTACCCCAAACTTAAACAAAAAACAGTTGTGAGAGTAAGCAAGGTACGAAATGTGAAACAAGGGATTCCCATCCCCATGACAGCATCGGACCTGTGTATACAGCACATTTATAATCCTGTTGGAAACTATGATCAAATACTATTTGGAATAAGGATTCAACCCTAGTATGCAGGAACCGTATCATGTCTAATGGAAGAGGTGGGGGTTCAGCTGGAAGAGGATGGATTGACTATAATGTTGCGATACAGGAAAATCTAGATTTTCTTTTTTTTTTTTCCTCCTTCTGTACAGACTTCCAGTGAAGGATTGCAGAGGTTATACAGTCACGTGTTGCTTTTTTTCTGCCTTTGTGCAATTGATAGGAAACAGTCCTAAGCCCAAAAAGAATTTTGTTGGTGGTACATAATTCAAATGGTGCAATCTGTTAGAGTAGCGTTATGCGCCCTTCAAAAGCATGCATACAGAGAAAGAAGTTGCTGGGGGGTTGTGTGGTGGGTTTATGTATTTGGTTTTGGGTTTTTTTGTGTGGGTGTGTTTGGTTTTGGTTTTTTTTTTAGTGCATTGTTTGTATGGAGTGTAGTGCATCTGTTCAGAATGTTTCCGCATAAACCCTCCTTCTTATCACTTCAGCACATCATGTAAACAACTGGTTTTAAGGCTGGTTTTGCCATCTCTGTGCTGAACTGTTAGATGCTGTTGAGTTGTCATCTGTCAAAAAACACTACCTTGGTAGGGCTTTTTGGTTTAACAAGTGTTTTTCTTCTTTCATCCTGCATGCAAAAGAGGAATTATTTATAAATACTAAGAGTTATTAAGTCACCTACTTAAAACCTTTTCTGGTTAAAATAGCTTTGCTCTGGTGCCTACGAAATGCTTGACAGTCATTAGGTAGCTAATGTGCTGTGACGACTGCTTATTACGCTAATCATAATTAACACAGTGATTTTTCTGAGCTCTGTATGTTGTCCTGTACTGGGACTATGGTGGTCTTGTTGGTAAGTTTGCACTACATGTAGAACAGTATGGCTGTCGTCCTGTGATGGCACCAATAGTTGTTACTGTAACATACAAGAATCTGAATCTGAGCTTACTGGAGTTGATTTAAAAAAACCCACAACAACACAAAAAGCACCAACCAACTCTTAGTGGGCTTTCCTGTATGAGGAATGGGACCATGCATACATGAGACCCGAATCCTGAGTCAGAAATACACTGAGCATCTGGTTTTGCTCACAGGTTAAATTTTGCCTCATCCAATGCAAAAGAAGCCGTCTCATAGGACCTGAGGGGTACCAGCTTTCTTAGTGGTTGTGTGCTGAATATTTAATTTTCTCCTGAATGAGAAAAGACATGTGTCAAAGGGATTATTCTTTGAACTATGTGTGATCGTAAGTAAAAAAGGAAGTACATTAAGTGTGCACAGGACAGGCAGAGGATAACTAACTTTCGTTGCGTCCCGTGTGAAATAATATGTTCACGTAGCCCCTCAAAAATCTGGTTTTACATGATTCTTCTTAGAACAAGTTAGGCAGTGGAATTGTATGTGGCCTTTCTATGTGGAAGTACCATTACTGTGCTGATTTTAATGAATTGTTTTTTTTTTCCTATTTTTCTCTGGCAAAGGTTTGAAGGTTATTTTTTTTTCTTTAAAGACAAGTGCTCTATTTATCCATATATAGTTGTTTCCTGCTGTAGAAGTATGTGTTGTATAATTTAATACAAGGCTGTTTGTCAGTTAGGTATTACGTTAGTCTGTATGCAAGAAGAGGTTATGTGCTTTCTCAGTGTAAATTCTCACGCTGTGAAATATTACTCTCTGTTTTATTAAAGCCTCAGCAATGAGAGCCAGGAGTTCTAAGTGGCTTTGATGAATTAACTTAGTCTTGGAATTGTAAGATATGTAGGTGCTAAGGGCTGATATAAGGTTAAGAAACTTCAACAGCCTTTTACCAATACATTTCTTTCCATCCTTTTCTTTAAACAATAATTTGCAATATTTTCAACAGATCCCCTGTAAGCAGCTTGCAGATTCGCTATGATCAATCGGGGAACAGTTGTGGAGAAAATTTGCCCCCAGTAGCAGCCAGCATAGAACAGCTTCTGGAGAGGCAATGGAGTGAAGGACAACAGTTTTTATTAGAGCAAGGCACCCCTAGTGACAGTAAGTACTCACATTGTGTTTATTACTGCTTTTGTTAACTGTTTTTATTCAGAACTGCCATTCAGTGCTTGTCCAAGAATTTTTAAAAAAACTTATTTTCTGCTGTAAATAGAAGTATAACTGTAGTGTGTAACTGTAACGTAGTTCTTAATGCAGCACATGACTTCAGATTACAAATGAGTTCTCTATAATTATCTACATTTTTATGGATGAGGAAATTGTGTCATGCAAGAGGAAGTGACTTGTAGATCCAGCTGGTCGGTTGCAGAGTTTGGAAATGAATTCTGGACTCTTCAATCCACTACTGTAAATAGTGTAGCATAGTTCCCTAGTTTGCTTTATATTGTGTGATATAAATTGGCATAGTAGTTTTTTTATTGTTATATTTTTCATTTTTAAAATCTAAACTGCCTACTTCTGTGGCTGTTTTAAAAAAATATTTACTAATGTTAGGCAGGTGTCCAACTGGGCTTTCATATTTTTATTATGTTCTGTGTTCTTTGTGAAGTCATTATTTTCTCAAATTATGTTTAATAGAGTGGAATAGTCCAAGAATGAATACATTAAAAGTGTAAGTGCTGAGTAGATAACTTGGATCTCCATATTCAACAATATATCAGTATCAAAGACAGTGATTGAATACATTTTAAAAAAATTTTTTTTAATACAAGGTTGGAGTTTGTGTTATATTTTACTGAACATATTCTTCTTGTTGGTAGTGTAAAGTGGTTATCTAGTTGGTATTTTTATGAATGGTATCCTGACAAAAATGCTAATTGTGAGGAAATTCATGCAGGGATAATCCTTTAAACATGATAGCTGGAGGACAGGTTTAGCTAAGTCTTATTGCATCTCATTTGGGCTCACTGAGGGTTCCTTTGTATGTTCTTGAAGAGGAGGGATAAAAGCTAAATCCTTGGGAAATGACCAGATGTGCCTATACCAGTAGACTTATGTCTGTAGTAGGCCCAGAGGTCATGTTAAACAAATACAATTTGGAATTAAAAAAAAAAAAAAAAAGGCTATCCCTGTGGCTTTACAGTCACACTGTAGTACTACTTGGGAAATCCAGGTTCTGAAACCAAATCGGAGTTTGAGAAAACTGTGCTTGCTAAAAATCAGGTTAGTACAGAAGATGATGCCCTTTTCCTGCAAAAAAAGGGGTGGTAACTGCAGTGCTCACACAGTGCTCCCTGCTGGGTGATTTGTAGATCGCCGCTCAAAGCGAATGAGAGCTCCTGCTCCCAACAAGGTGTGTCGTGGTAACTTCACGTTGGATGACTTTTTCTTCATTGTTTCAATAAGTTTGTGATTCACTGTACAGGGCATTAAAACAGAAAAACTCCCTTTTCACAAACTTGCTCGTTCTTACGTAAATGTTGGTGGTTGGCTGTATTGTTAGTTGAATGTATACGTGCCAAACTTTTTTCTGTTTTGATAATGTTTAAAATTTCTAATACCGCATGTGAAATAGATTTTTCTGAACTATGCAATTAACTTGTGCTACCAGAATAATACTATTTTTATATTCTGCTTTGGGGATAAGTTATCATGTACTGCTGTTGGCTTAAAATGAATGTCAGCCCTAATGATGTGACTTTATCTGTATTTAAGCCAGGGTGTAGGTATATTGCAAAATTACTATCACATGCTACGTACTTTTTTCTGCACTTCAAATTACACAAAATTGATCCTAAACCTTTCCACTTAGAGTCAAATTTCTCTAATGTATCTCAGTAATTTTATTTATATTTTCACATATGACTTAATGCTAGTCTTAAACTATAATACAGAAATTTTAAAAAATGAAGATGTTATTCATTCTTGGAATGTGGTTGTGAAAGATAACATATGCGTTTTTACCTTAGTTTTAGGAATGCTTAAATCATTACACCAACTTCAGGTTGAAAATAGGCGGTTAGAAGAACAGATAAAGAATCTGACTGCTAAGAAGGAGCGGCTTCAGCTACTCAATGCACAGCTTTCGGTGCCCTTTCCAACAATAACTTCAAATCCTAGCCCTTCTCATCAAGTACATGCCTTTCCAGTACAAGCAGGTAAGTAGAGGAGAGTAATAAAGCGTCAGAGTAATTCGAACATGTATTTATATGAAGTATCTGTTTCATCCACGTATGCCATTGATGGGAGACGCATATACATGTAGGATGAATATAGACAAAGTATATGTTGGTGTGTTTAAATGTTTAAAAGTCAAGTGGAAGATTTATATGAACCATTACTACTTGTTTCAGTGCAGTTTCTTTTTTACTTCTGTCTGGAGCACATCTGTTTGAATCTATTGATTCACCAATTATTTAGTTAATATTTTACTATGCAGCAATGATTTTAAGGTTGACTTTACATTTTCTATGTTTACCTTTGACATTACTTTGAAATAAGTATTCTGAATATTTTTACATGTTCCAGACATTTAATCACTGTGTGTTTTTTGAAATAATTATCTTAGCACCTAGCACTGATTCCTTGAACAGCAGCAAAAGCCCTCATCTGGGAAACAGTTTTTTACCAGACAATTCTCTTCCTGTATTAAATCAGGTAATTTTTATTTGTTTCTTCTAAACTTAAACTTGTTACAAGTTAACTCGTCATAGTCCTTGCATTGTGCTGTTAGGTGAAATCTTATGCAGCTGAGGGGGTTTTGTTGTTTGTTTTTACACCAGGAGATAACGTCCAGCGGACAAAGCACCAGCAGTTCATCAGCTCTTTCCACTCCACCACCTGCTGGGCAGAGTCCAGCTCAGCAAGGCTCAGGAGTCACAGGAGTTCAACAGGTCAATGGTGTGACAGTGGGGGCACTAGCTAGTGGTATGCAGACTGTAACCTCCACCATTCCTGCAGTGCCTGGTGTGGGTGGAATAATTGGAGCACTGCCAGCCAGCCAGCTGGCAATCAATGGAATTGTAGGGGCTTTAAATGGGGTAATTCAGACCCCAGCAACAATATCGCAGAACCCTTCTCCTCTCACTCATGCAACTGTGCCACCCAATGCTACGCATCCTCTGCCAACCACGTTGAATAACAGGTAAGAATTTGCTGATTTTTTATTTTTCCTGATGGTGCCTGCTGTTCTTCAGTTTACTATATTTTTTAAACTTAGTCAAAAGGTAATGTTTCTTCCTTAGCCTGTAATTGTCAAACTAGGTTCTGCTCCTGATCCATGAATGAAAGTAAGAAGGCATTTAATGGAAGCATGACTAGTCAAGTTAAAGAAAAGATGCTTTCTGTTTAGCTTTTGGGAATCCTAGTGTCCATTTATTCCTGGTTTTTAATCAAGTCACATTCCCAAACAAATGTAGTCGTGTAAATGTGCTCCAGCTCTTTTTCTAGTTCAGAAAACAATATTCTTTGTCCTGCCAATTGTTCTTCCAGGATTAAAGGAGCACTGGAAAAGCTACCATTTGTTGCAGTAAGAAGGGGGAGGGGGAGAAGGAGAACAGTATACGGTCATGTAATTAGAGATGTAATAGGCATAACTAACCAGAGTAGTAATACTGTTGTATGGTGTTTTCAGTTTTCTGCATCTGACTCCAAAGACAACAAGATTAGTTTTTCAAGTGTTGATCCTGAGGATTTTTAAATGCATAAAAAGATCCATGCTTCAGTATTTGTTACAGCCCTTCCCCAAAACCAGGCATCCTCAGTAGCATAAACTGCTGCTGCTTGAGCTGCAAGGCAAATGGCTAACAAAAGGAGAGAGCTGTTTTCCAGGAAGAGGAATGGACTGCTTGGTCTGGAAGTATTTTGGGATAGAGCAGAGCCTGGGCTAACTCACTCTCCCCACTCCCCTTGCCCCCCACTCCTTGTATTGTCCTTTGCTTAGGAAGGAGAACTGTGGTTCTATGTGGAAAGAAATGCCTGCAAACAGGCAGTGGATTACTTGTCTTTAAGTAGAGTTTATTTTTGGAGATTATGGTGGATTACCCACCAAAAAAGGCGTATGTGATTGGAATGATGCAAGGGATCCCTAGTTTTGTAGCTTCTTTTTCCAGTTTCTTTCTTTGCTGTTTGTTTGGCAGCTCCTGAATATTCGTGTACTGTATCTCTGTGTGGTATTGCTTCAAGAGGCTCATAAAACCTGATACTTTAAGTGTAACCTCTTGTTCTGATGTGCTATTGTATTTTTACTGAGGTTGTATTTTTCGTAGTTTATGTCATATATGAACATAACATTTCGTAGGTTAACTTTTCATTAGCGAAATGTCTTTTGTTTATCTTCTTTCTTGAGTATCAGAGGTCTGCTGAAAACACAAGAATTTTGTGTCACTCTCCCCAAAGGTGTGAAGGAGGAGTGAGAAATACTAGACAAAATCAATAATATTAACCAGTTGTATAATGCTTTCCACTTTCAGATAATGGCAAAATATACCAGTCATGCTGGTTTTGTTAATGCACAGATTATTTATTTCTGACTCTTTATATTGCAGAAGTTATTTTGTCTCTTTTTTTAATATCCATCTTAACTGCTGTAACTCTTGAGTGTGTAGCCTAGTAGTAGACTACTCCAGTTCATGCAGAATACTGCAATTAGTGTCCTGTTCATAAGCTCTCATTCTAACTTCTAGCATAGTCTGGAATACTGCAGTGGTTCCCTGTTTTCTGCTACAACAAGCTTATGGTGTACAACTCTGCCAGCATTGCCATTTCTCTATTTCTATTCTTGCGTGATCTCTTTCTGCACTCCTCCCTCAATGATACTAATTTAACGTTTATAATAAAGTGCACGTTTTACACAATTCTCTGCTTTATTGAGCTCATCAAGATGATTTTCTGGGCTCCCTTCCTTTTGAGGTGTTTTACAGTTGCCCCCACTTCATTATTTCTAGTTGTATATTTAGAGGAAAAAAGTTCAGGCTGAGCAAGCACTAATGCTAATTAGTGCTAATGTGATTTTAGTAATGACACGTACATTCCTCATTCCTGTTTCTTCCATTACAAACGCTTCAGTAAAAATATGAAAAAACTTTTCTGTTACTGGAACTAAGTTGTGAAGAGGCTCTGGGATGACTTTGAATGAAGAAAAATAAGAAAAAAATATAAAAATATTTCCCACTGGTTGAGATGACGGGTTCTAAAGCTATATGGGACACCATTTGTTCCTGCCACTCTCGAGTTCACTGCTGTTTCACTGGCAACTAGTTGACTATTTCTTTAATGTTAAATTCCTCTAGGTATCGCTACTCTTTGAACTGCTTAATTGGGAAGGTTAAATGGTAACAAGCCCAGGCAGGCATGGAGGTTTGCTACCATGTTATTGCAAGCTTTCCAAGCCTGGTTAGATCACGTGGTGGCGGTCAGCTTTGGAGGTGGTTTAAATCAGTATTCACGAGACGACAGAAAGCCACATGAGAACTCAGCCCTACTTTCTAATTTTTATGCATTGTTCTGTAATTAAAAGACTTCACACATGTTCCTGGAAGTTGCTACTTACAGTAACTTCCCAAGCTTCAGAATCTGTTCGGACAGTGTCGTGAAAAACAGAGAGATTATTCACCATTACATGAAGACTTCTTGATGCATATTGTCCTTATGCATGTGAGCTCTTTAACTGTGGGACATAGGGAGGTGAGAAAACACTGATTGGCAAGAGTGCTGTTTGAGAGAGTTTCAAATTGTAGGTAAAAGACCCTATATTCATTCAGGAGAGAAAAATGCTCAATCCTTTTCTGGGAAAAAGATGGCTTAATACAGATCGCTAGCAACCAGGAGATTAAGTGATTTAAGGCAAAAGATAGGATTGTTTCTTTACATTCTTGCAGCCAGAGTAGACTGTAGGATGGAGAGTTTCAGGCTGATCATATACCTTTTAATGAGAAACCAAAAAGGATTAAATTTACATTCCAAGCTGATCTGGTTTAGAGAAATCTCTGTAGTGAAATCCAGTGAACTGCCTCTTCTGGGAAGCTCGGGAGATGCAGCGTTTTGTCTTCTGTAGTTAGGTTTTGTTTCTAGATACTTAGATCTCAGCTTCTAGCTGAGGATATTTTCTTTCAAGTGCCAATGCAGAGCAAGAGAGGAAGGCAGAGCAGATAAAGAGAAGGGAGAACAACAGCAGAAAAAGAAGTGCAAAGGTAAAATAGGATATAGGAAAAAAGAAAGAATGGGCTGAAAGAATGAAAAAAGTGGAGGAGATTCATTCCAATAGAGAAGAATACAGAAAAAGTGAGGTAAAAAGAGAAGGAAATAATGGTAATATTAGTCAAACTGAAGGTACTTACTTTTTGCAGTTGTTACAAATATTTTTGTTACAGTTGAATTTAAAGCTGTTCAATGGAATATCAAGTAATCGATGAGTGTCATCGTTTGAAAGTTAAACATGTGCACAGTTCTACCTTATGTTGGGCCTGAGTTTTGCTGTTGTAGCTCAGGAGGAAAATTTAGGAGTTTCCTTGGGTAGGTGAAGTGTCATCTCTGCTTTCATCAACAATGAAACAAACATTGCTAGCAGTTACTGGGGAATAAATAGAATGGTGTTACCCATTTTGTATTCTGTCACATTAAATCCCTGGTGTGTGTGCATCTGGAATATTACGTGCAGTTCTGATTATGCAGTTTCAGAAAAGGATATAATACAAGGGGAAAAAAGAGTACAGCAGGCATAATCAGAGGCAAAATGGCTTGCACAGGACAAGGTCAGTAGAATTAACTTCTTGGCTAGCGAAAAAGACCATTGACAAGAGATTTGAAAACCAGGACCATAGTAGAAATGATAGTAATGAATGTTGTGAAGTTGATGTGCGATATCATAGAACCATTTAGGTTGGAAAAGACCTTTAAGATCATTGAGTGGAATCATTAACCTAACACTGCCAAGTCCACCACTAAACCATGTCTCTAAGCACCACATGTCTTTTAAATACCTCCAGGGATGGGGACTCAACCACTTCCCTGGGCAGCCTGTTCCAATGCTTGACAACAGTGAAGAAATTTTTCCTAATACACAATCTAAACCTGCCTTGGCTGTTTCCTCTTGTCCTATGACTTGTCACTCAGAGAAGAGACTGACCCCCACTTCGCTACAACCTCCTTTCGGGTAGTTGTAGAGAGTGGTAAGGTCTCACCTCAGCCTCCTTTTCTCCAGGCTAAACAACCCCAGTTCCCTCAGCCGCTCCTCATCAGACTTGTGCCCTAGACCCCTCACCAGCTTTGCTGCCCTTCTCTGGACACACTCCAGCACCTCAATGTCTTTCTTGTAGTGAGGGGCCCAAAACTGAACACAGTATTCCAGGTGCGGCCTCACCAGTGCCGAGTACAGGAGGACAATAACTTCACTAGTCCTGCTGGCCACACTATTCCTGATACAAGCCAAGGTACTGTTGGTCTTCTTGGCCACCTGAGCACATTGCTGGCTCACAGTCATGACTGTCAACCAGCACCCCCAGGTCCTTTTCCACCAGGCAGCTTTCCAGCTGCTCTTCCCCAAGCCTGTAGTGTTGCACAGGGTTGTTGTGATCCAAGTGCAGGACCCGGCACTGGCCTTGTTGAACCTCATACCATTGGCCTCAGCCCATTGATCCAGCCTGTCCAGATCCCTCTGTAGGGCCTTCCTACCGTCAAGCAGGTCAACACTACTGCCCAACTTGGTGTCATCTGCAAACTTACTGAGGGTGCACTCAATCCTCTCGTCCAGGTCGTTGATAAAGATACTAAACAAAACTGGCCCCAATACTGAGCCCTGGGGAACACCACTTGTGACCAGCTGCCAACTGGATCTAACTCCGTTCACCATCACTCTTTGGGCCCAGCCTTCCAGACAGTTTTTTACCCAGCAAAGAGTACACCCATCCAAGCCATGAGCAGCCTGTTTCTCCAGGAGAATACTGTGGGAAGTGGTGTCAAAAGCTTTACTAAAGTCCAAGTAGACAACATCCACAGCCTTCCCCTCATCCACCAAGCAGGTCATCTTGTCATAGAAGGAGATGAGGTTAGTCAAGCAGGACCTGCCTTTCATGAATCCATGCTGGCTGGGCCTGATCACCTGGTGGTTCTGCATGTGCTGCATGATGGCACTGAAAATCATCTGCTCCATAACCTTCCCCACCATTGAGGTCAGAATGACAGGCTTGTAGTTCCCTGCATCCTCCTTCCAGCCCTTCTTGTAGATGGATGTCACATTTGCTAACCTCCAGTCAACTGGGACCTCCCCAGTTAGCCATGGCTGCTGATAAATGATGGAAGCTCTGGCAGGGGGGTTGGACTTAGATGATCTCCAGACATCCCTTCCAACCCCTGTGATTCTGTGAAAGTGGCTTGGTGAGCGCTTCCGCCAGCTCCGTCAGTACCCTTGGGTGGATCCCATCCGGCCCCATAGACTTCCCATAGACATAGATTTGCCATTCCCCATAGGAAGTAGTAAGTGCAGCCCAGCACGTGTTTCCCATAGCATTGAGGTCATCCAGTGAAGTACGAAACAAACTCTATGTGTTGCTTGCCCTGTCCCAGCAGCAGAGAATGGTGATGCTATGGGTATTCTCATACTGGCTGGTTAGTACAAAGTAAATGTCAAAGTGATCACGGAGCCAGGCTACAGCATGCTAGCTACTGCAGAAAGACAAGATAAATATTATGTCCTGAAGAGCTACATGATTGTAGCCTAACTGTGCAGATTTGTGGCTGATTTAAGTTAATTTAATTCCTTACTACCAGTCACAACTGGCAATCCTGTCGGCCTGTTGGTCATCCTATGCCCACCTTCTTGCTGATACTAGTGCTTGTGCATTCATGCAACTACCTCATTTACATCAATAGATAATCTTTCAGTGTGTTTTGTATTGGCTTTGGTTTCAGCTCAGTTCCCACGAGATGCAGCTCACTGTGCAAGAGCTAGTGCAAGGGGAGGGGACAGAAAGGTACAGCTGAAAGGGAAATACTTAACCTTTCAATAGCAGGGTAAACCCATCGGGAAGCTGCACCTTAATAATTCAATGAATGTTGTAGTAATGGGTGCGTTAGTAAAAGCTAACACTGGTGTCGAAAGAGTAAATCCAGCTGTCTTCCTGGTCTTCTGTTCTAAAACCACGCTTGTTCATGCTGTTGGTCTTGCAGTGAAGCGGCATAGCTGAAGAAACCCTTTATTTCCAGACCAGTTGTCAGCTGGATCAGTTCCCTGCCCAATTTCCTAAATAGCTGCAGAAAATTTTATGTAGGCATGAAAACAGGGACTGGGAGCTAAGTAGTAGGCAAGTGCAAAGGTGGCCTGCTTCATTCCATGGCAGCAATCAGATGGCCCACTTCCAGGCTGAATGTTTGCTAAATTACAGACAAGGTATAGGAAATAGTGATAGATTTGAATATAGCAAAAGATGAGAATTAGAAGGAAACCAAGACAAAATAAATGCTAGTTAACTAAATATTAAAGGTTGGCAAGAGCTGTCTTATAATATAAAAACTGGCCTTTCTGTATAAAGTATTTGAAAAACATGTAGAAATGGTAATTATTATCTGAGTTTAAAATAATGTTACAGGCAAGATGTTGCTGTTGCTCAGCATAGAGACTGGGGGGTGGTGGTAATGTCTAGGTATGTAGCAAAAAAATGCAACTGGACAGACAGACTATTTAATATTTGACAGTGTGCAATCAAAATGCTAAATAGGAACTGTCTATTGATACACAGCTTTTCTTTGTTTCAATGGAAAGCTGAAGTAAAAAGTTCCTATACTTTCATGTAAACTACAGTATTACCCTGTCAAACCCCACAGTGCCTCCGGACTAGGATTACTTCCTGACCAACAGAGACAACTTCTACTCCATCAACAGCACCAGCAATTTCAGCAATTACTAAGTACCCAGCAACTCACATCAGTAAGTTTTCCAGTTAATTATGATTTATTCCTCTATTGTATTCTAAAGCATGGATAAACTCCTCAGCCTACTATAAATACTAGAAATGTGTTTAACTTGATACTACAGGTTTTGATAATCTCTTAGATTTTCAGTTGCTTCAACCTTTTTGGATGATAGTCATGCTAAATTACAGGATATTACCGGCTGTGCATATTGCTAGAATTGTTCCCTAGTGCCTTCAGTCCCATTTAGTCCCATGTGGATGTGGTGGCTTGTCTTTCAGCATCAGCTGTGGGCAGCAGAGTTTGGGCCCATGCATGGATTCTAACAATATCCTGAGCTATTCTCTAATTCCACTAGGACTCTAGCAAAAGATTTTTGCGTGACATCTCGTGAGCTGTCTTTGTTCTGCCTTGCAGTATTCTTATATGCCATTAGGTAACTGGTTTAACTATTTGTATTGTTTATTTTGTACTTCTGGTACTTTGACAAACATGGTTTGATATTCTTCTCAGGTATGTTTTTTCTGACAGAGGCCTGATGAAGCCATCAGGCTCAGCTGAACTTCTGCTGAGCTACTGATTTCAGGAAACTTTATAGGCACTTTCTTCCCTTTCCCATAGTCTCGTGGAATTTCATCAGGGTAACCTAAATTAGCTGGGATTAGGTTAAGGGTTGCACTGACTGAAGATTTGGATAGGCAAGAACCCAGGGAGGAGCTATTTTTCAGTAACTAATTCTTGATTTCTTTTTTTTTTTTCCTCCTCCCTCTCCTCATATTACTCAAGGAACAACATCAGGCCCTTTTGTATCAATTAGTACAGCAACAACATCATCACCACCAACACCATCAGTCTGAAGTACAGCAATTACAGATTACTGGAGGAGCACAGATACCCATAAACAGCTTACTTCCAGGCACACAGGCCTCACCGCTTAATGCAGCTACTACCAACCCATTCCTTACAATTCATGGCGATAACGCAGCTCAGAAGGTGACAGTAAGTATACTTCTCACCTCGTTTTCAATGTAGTACCTCCATGAGGTAACTAGAAGATAAGAAGTGAGTTACGTGCATGTATTCACAACTCGAGGACGGTTGCATTTTTCTTTCTATTCTTTCTTTTTCTTGAGCCTTGGGTTGCACTTAGTGAGGTTCAGAACTCGGAGAACTTGTAGTTGCTTACATCTAAGCTGTCTGCTGTACACTCCTGCTTCCCTGGATCGGGACACCAATACAGTGACCCTTGCCTTCCTCTTGTAATTACAACTGCAGCCCTAGTCCTCCTCACCCCATCTTCTTCCCCAGCTTTGTGTCCACTATTTTGTAGACCATTCCTTCTGTCACCTTACTTGAAGAGTTTTTCCTGGCCAGGCCTCAGGCACTGTGAAGCAGCAGAGATGAGTTGATAACTTGAGAGACGAAGGAGCCCATTGCTGGGAAGGTGAAATATGTACTAGGAGAATGGGCTTCGTTCTTGGCTCTTGGTATCTTGGTTCTAGCGTGGGAAGATGAGGCTGTACACTGGGAGGCTGAGTGACTCCTTTGCTTGATAGAGTAATAAAACCTTTCCTAGACAGGTAAGGAAACAAGACACATTTTTCTGGCAATGATGTTCCATTGTCTTCAGCATTTGCCCATAAACTCCATCTCCAAGACAGGAATTCTTTCTTCAAGGAGTCAGAGAATCGACTTCATTCTCTAAGGGTCATACAATTAAGATAACAGAGGATGACGGGAAGGAGCATGTGGACCTCCTAAAAACAAAGGATGAATAGAGCAGGAAGACAAAGTTCTGGTATTCCTTGGAGAAGACATCATGGGGCAGTGGTCATGAAAAAAGGGAAGCTTGTTTGCAATAGCAGGTGGGAAGATACTGGTCCCCTCTGCGCACCCACCCCCAAAGCCTCCAGCTACTTTAGGGGCACAGTGGTGGAGAAGGACTCGGGCAGCTGGGCTTTTGGGGTACTTTCCAAACATAAGGTGAGACACAAAACATATATGATGAATTTTCAAGACAGTTTTCCTGGCAACAGCTCCCTTCCATTCAGAAATATGAGTGTTTACTTTTATTAAGCTTTGCCCACGGTCGTTGTCGCTTTCCAGTTTGGTGCTTTGTTGCGATGTTGCAACCGTGCTGCAAACTGCAGAATTCCAGTAAGATCACGTTCTTTCCCAGTCACTGACTGTCAAAGCAGAAGCACTCTTATCACAGGGGTTTTGCCCAATGCCTTGCCTTCATTTAGAAATGTTCACAATTTGTTCTAGTATGTTTAAAATTTATCTCCCTTCATTTTCTAAAAATGAGTAGTGAATGGAATTGAGATACTACATTTGGTTTGCATCAGAACAAACTATTCTATATGTGACCTTATTTTGAATTTTTGAAATGGCTATTACTAGGTTTGGACAGCGTGACCGGGCAGAACTAGTATATTTTACAAATATGCAGTTACAGTTCTAGTTTTGTTCTTATAACAGTTAGCTGTAAACAATTCCAGGAAATCTCAGAACATCTTTTGAGCAAACCCTTAGAAATAAATTTCTTTTGAAATTGTAGAATTGAGACAGATTGCACTGGCTTGTTGAACTATTTTACTACAAAAAGAATTTTTAACAAATTCTCTATTTGCCAGAAGTTTCAATATTTTAATCTCAGTTCGAGTTGGAACAGGTTTTCAGGCATTTCTGAATGCTCAGTGAATGAGATGAGGTTTTTGCTCAGTCCTGTTCAATACTTGCAGGAAATGTCTTTGTAGCAATTTATGAAAGAAAGATAATCATGACAGGGGCAAAATGGAAATTGTATTTCTATTCTGATGGAGAAGTGCAGATTTCAGCCCGCTCCAGTGGGTAAAACGTAGCAGAGGTCACCTGGTATTTGTCTCGACCATCTCCCCATGCGGTTCTAAGGGGAGACCAACAGCCAGGAACAGCAAGTCTTGTTGGAGTGGAAGTAGAGGCAAAATTGGTGTTTTCTAATGCTAGCTGTGATGATCTTCCTATGAGTTGCTTCGATGTAGGACTACTCCTTTAATTATTCTTTCCTTTCCCCCTTTTCATTCTACAATACATGATTTTTCTTTACAATGCAAAAGTTACTATTTAGATAGCTCTAGTAAATGTACTGCTTAGTCATTTGTATGAATTTAATTTTACTGAACTCTGTATTTTATAATCTGATTTTTAGAAGTATTTTCTCTTACACAGAGGCTCAATGATAAAACTGGACCAGTTGCGTCAGAGAAGAGTTGACATTTGAATGATACTTGAGAACTGCATGTCCTGCTGTTACAGCACTTCATCTGGCTGCAAACTGCAGTTTTCCTTTCTGCAGACTGAAGAAATGCAACAGGGAACTCTTACTGCACAGCAAAAGGTTAATAATTTTCGTAAGGATATTTTTGGTAGGCTTTCATTTGCTTTCTTGTTGCACTAAAATGGATGTACTTTTTAATGTTTCAGACTGTGAAGTAGATAAAACTCTGCAAACCGTAATTAATTTGTCAATACAATGGTACTAAGTACAAATTCAACCATAGATTAGGACTCTTCAGTCCTAATCTTGTAAATGTAAAGGCTGGTAAACTGCCTGCGGTCATGCATTACGTTGGTTTCAGAGCAACCCCCCAACGCCAGCCAGTCTGATCTTCTGCTGCAGTTGCAATATATCCTTTTAGACTAAGCTTGTAATGGCAGCCTGGACTTGCTCTTTGTCGTTGTTCTTTACACACCTGTTTTGAAACCTGACTCATAAGGGAATCCACTTCTGAACTTTTTATTCCTTCAAATTCCTGTTGTTATATAGTGGGAGTTTTTCCTGAGTAAGAATTACAGTATGGAATCCAAAGTTTATTAATTTTGGTGTAGGTTTTAGAGTTCTGCGGTTTTTAAAGGAACCGCTTCAGTTCCGGTGACAAAGTTTTCTTACCGGATGAGAAGGCCACACTGGAAGAAGTACGCGTAGTGTTTGGCCTAAACCAAGTGCCTGTTGCTACCTCCATTTTGTTGAAATGGCTGCAAACAGCTGATCATGCACTAGACGTGTCCGTGTTAGCAGCGGGAATATTCTGTGTTGCACCAGCAGCCTTGTTGTTCTGCCTTTACTAGAGGTGTTTATACCACTGTAGATAGCTCAGGCAGATTGTTACCTGGGTCACTTTTCACTAATAAATAACCAAAAAAGTGAGTTAGTATTTCCCACTAAAATTTACCAGTGGTTGAAACGGGTGAACTCGTGTTCCAACACTTCCGACAGTAGCTGATTTCATGCCGTGAGTCTATGCAGTGTGGTGAAGGATAGTTTAAACGGGGGTAATGACCACTAATCAATGTTAAGGTGGGAATTGTTAGAGGAAAAGACCCAGCTGTAATTAGACCTCCACTGTGGACTTATTTGGAAGAACATGTTAATTCTGCAATATGTTTCTTAGTTAAACATTGCACAGTTCTTACCTCATTTCTGTAAATAAAGTTTTGTGAATCTGTTTTGTATTGTGAAGAATTCATAAGAAAACATTGATATTTTGATTTGTAATATTTCTAATTAGTAGATTTAATTGAAAAAGTAAAAATAATTTATTTTTATATGTTCTGGGGAATTTTTTAAAAATGTCACAAATCACTTTTGTAGATACTTTACAAAAGTAAACCAGTGGTTTATTTTGCTTACTCAACCCACTGGTGGATATTCTGTAACAATTTGTACAAAAGGTAAGATGGAAATGTGCTGTTATTTTGACTAGATGTAAAATTCCAAGTGTATGAAAAGATATGTACAAAGCTTTTGTTAATAAACTTTAATGATGTTTATAGTTGTATACTGCTTGTGTGAATGAGAGTCTCATAGAAGAATGGAATATTTTTATTAACATCACATGACAGGAATGATGACAGTTGCACATGGCCACTAAAGGTTATTACAACAAGTTTTTTAAAATGTTTCTCCTGTAAATTTTTGATTTCAAGAGACACTGATGCAGCTGCAATAATGTCCAGGTTTTTGCTTACTGGATGGAAGTGTCCAGTTGCAGCCCCGTGCCGTAGTCTGATGTCACAAGTGTTCTCCTTTCATCCTTCAAAGAGAAATCACTGTGAAATTGCAGCAGGAGGAGGGGGAGTGAGGGGGAGCGAGCTGTTGCTCTAATGGCCCCAGTTCATTTTGAAATAATTTGTTGAGAGCTCTGCGGAGATGGGACGAGTTCTTTATGCAGTGCCCGTGTTAAGGTGATTGAAGCCCTTGGTTGTTGCTGCAATTTTTATATTGTATCTTCTGTAAAACCAGCTCAATGTTTTTTCCAGGAATTTTGCTTATTGTCCATGGAGGGGTTGGTAAACACACAGATGAATTCCTGGTCTTTATTTCCCAGGCAGCAAGGAGGAACTTGACCCTTCCCCTACTGTCACCTGAAGATAAAATGTCAGGTTTTGGCAGACAGGGGCTGCATTATGGCTCCCTCGTGATCTTTAGCCCCTTGCTAGTCTGGTGCAGCCTCCGGCTGAGACGAGTGTTTGGAACAAGCAGCAGTGTTGCCATAGGCCTGTGCCATTTCTATTTCCATCTGCTCAAGTCCTGAGGATTTAATATTTGTGGTTTATTTTCCAATGGAGAAACATGGAGTTCTGAAAGAAGACAGGTAAAGGAGGAAGCTCAGAACTAACAGTAGTGGAACGTGAAACATCACCTGGCAGAGCTTGGGGCATTACTAACCCCCACCCTTCCACCTGCTGAATGCCTCCTCAGCCATCAGGGCTAGAAAAAATTCCCTACGTTCTAGGGGTAGTTGATGAATATTTTATGCTGTAAGGTGAAGAGGCTCAGAAGACTAGTTGTAAGAAAGCACTTCTACTGATTAAACCTATGCACCATCTAGACAAGCTCTAGACCTGGGTACCATCTTTCTTCTGGCTCTGTTGGGCATTGACTATTTGTTAGTCAATGCTAAGAAAGGAGAGTATATAGCACGTATATGCTGGGCCACTAGACTTGTGCTTCATACTGCCAGACCTGTAGATGAGGAGGAAGAAAAGCCAAACATGTCCACCAGCATGAGGCCTCCAGGGACTCGCGAGTGTCCCTTCTACTGAAGTCATGGACTGGAGGGTTACATTACTGCTGCTTTATTCATGGGCCTAAGCTGAAGCCAAAAACTTCACCTGGTAGACAAGCAGTATCAGTAAGTCATCTTGCTGTTACTGGAGCAGTACCACAGAAACCAGTAAAAGTGGTAAGTCCTGCTTTTCCTTTGTTTCTTTTATTTGAGAGGGACTGCCTAAACTCTGGTATCGGTCTCCTGGTAAGATGTAGAGAAGCATGAAAGGGGCAAAGTTGGAAATACTAGTGAGATTATCAAATTCAGGACAGTCTCAACATCTCAACTTGTTAGAGATTGGTGCCAGAAGCCCAAGATAGCAATGGATGTTTTACAGTACTCATAGTCCCCATGGACCAACAATCAACAGCAGGGAAATAATGAAAAGGACAGTTCTGACATCTCAACAAAAATCCAATTCACTAGCCCTTTAAAGAAAGAGACCACATCAAAGCCAAGTTCACGTGAGGGCCAGATGCAGCCAAAACCAACCTTGTTTCAATGATTTTGCAGATCCTGACATCAAAGATGATGGTCTGTGGCTGATTTGGAACCAGTTCAGTAGAAGCCGATACTGCTGTCCCTGTGGAATGCCTCTGATGCCAAAGCAGCCCGAGCTGCTATGCAGGTCCCTGGCAGCCAAGTCACTGGTTACTGAGCTGCCCTCAAACATGTTGGGAACCGCTCTGGGTTCAGCATCATGAGAGCAGCTCAGACTAAATGTGCTGCATTTCACAAGAGTTTAAAGCTAACAGGCTTTTGAACTTTCTGCTGGTTTTTTTTAACCAAAGATCCAGCTTTATTGACAACAATGACAACTCACTTTATGGCATACAGGAGCCAACTAATTCTGGACAGCCTATGACATCTCAAATCCTGGTTTTATCAACTTTATCCATTCAAGCTGTGTTAGTAGGAGCTACTCTCAGTAATGTGATTGTGTGACATGTAACTGACTGATTTTCTGGTGCCTGTTTTTCATAAGCTGTGCTAAAAATCTCACTGTTGGTTCTGCTTAAAGGCGAGCTCTTTTAAAGTCACACACTCAGTGTTTCTATTGTTTTCAGACTGTCATCTCATAAAGAAGCAACATTAAAAAAACCCCAACTGTTTCAGGGAAGATTTTGCAATTAGTTCATACATTGTCAGCTGTTGAGAATAATATAGTCCAAACATTCAGATCTACAGGACATTGCAGAACAGCATCTGTTAGTCTGTCTTTGAAAATGAAACAAACCTAAATTAAAACACTATTAACCTTTACAGCATCTCAGTCATATTCTACTCATGCACTTGCATATGGCTGTCAGGCTATTATTTAACAAAATCCTGATGCTTTAGCTTGGCATTTGGACTGTATCCTCAGCGTGGTACGGTAATACTGCCCTCGCTGGCTGGTCTGCCCCATTCCAGCATCAGGGACATGCAAACATGCTCAAAACAGACTCGGATCTGACTCATTTAGGGTGCAAGTCACAGTACGCAAGCTACAGCATAGCCCCTCTAAGACTGAAAGCTTTTCATGCACAAAGTTACAGAGCAAAAGGCACTTTGAGGTACAGCTCACAACTGCCCAGGAAACTAAAAAATACTTTGCTTGCAGGCAAGTATTAACATTACTTGAAGAAAATTTGCATCTGGTGTTAGAACCAAAGTTGGAAGTTGCTTAAATCCCAAGCCTAGAGTGACCTCAGTTTTCATCGACAGGAAGTTTTAGAAAAACAGTAGCTTTGGTAGTGGATACCAGAACCACGAGAAAACAAAGCCTGGGTGGTCTTATGGAGACTGGCTGCAGTTTACCACTTCCCTAGAGAGCATCGCATCGCACCTCAGTGATCACAGACTACAGCCACTGCCAAAAGGGCCTGCAGTCTCATCATGCAAAAAACAACCCTAAACCAGCAGCCCCAGGAGAGGACCCTGAGACAGCCTGGAGATCTTGGACTCTTACCCATATCACCTTCCTCCCCACAGCCAAACACAAAAGCTAACGCTTAGGCTGGGCCAACTGCTTCGGTCCTTGAGGAACAAAACACGAAGTAAGTCTGGATGGGGCCTGGACAAAGTTTGCACTACATGAAGGATCCCTCCTGGACAGGTATGGCTGAGCATCTGGTCGCAGAGATTAGATCCACTGATGCTGGACACTGACTCACGTTCCTCATCCCAAGACCTAGACTGCCAGAGTACTCAGTATGAAGTGCCCTTCCAGTTCCAAATGACCACCAGTGCATTGCAAAACCTTTCCAGTTCTTGATGATGAGACAGTTGGGCCTGCCACCAGTTCGTGGTACAGTTCCACTGCGGAAGAGGCCAACACACTTCTCTTACACAGCCAGCTCGCCTCTACTTTCAGGCAGCTTGGTTCTTAAAGCAGTAAGGATGCACTCCATCAATTCACTTCCATCCAGGCATGAGCAGCACCTGTGTTCAACCTGACATCCCTCACTTCAGGAACTCAACCTGACAAGTGTGACACAGTGGCACCTACAATCTTTGCCCAGCCTTAAGGATGTTCCTTCAAATAAATGGTTATTTGTCAGGAGCACTGCTTTAAGTTTCTCAACTGAACATTCTCTAAATTTTCTTGCAAACAAGCAAGGAAGAAGTTTCTTACCTGTAAGTGATGCTCCTCCTTCTTCCTTAGACCCCATACAGAAAGTCTAGGATGGAGACAAGCTGAAGGTGTTGGGCAGGCGGTGTGTAATTACTGCCACATACACAGTAGTGATATGGGCAAGTCTTGAGCAGATACTCTTACGTGTTTTTAAAGATTTCCAATGATAAAGGTGTCAAAGTCCTCCCAAGTCCTTATTACATTTGCCACTGGGTTTTTTGAACCAATATCTAACTAAACTATTTCTCGCTCTGAAGTGAGGCCATTATTATTCTACATAGCCACAACAGAGTAACAGTTCTGTATTAATTGCATCGCAGAGACACAGAGGTTACCAAGTGCAAAGCTCCCCTCAATATACTTGAAGCTTTAGCTCTCCCTCTCTAGCAGAGAGCAAATACCAACAATTCCTCCTGTCCTTCATTGCAAATCAGGCTTTGTAGGCTCTAGATCGTCCTCTTCACTCTCTTCTGGATGGTCTACATCTTCCTTGAAGTGTGATACACCAAACCAGGTACACCATCACAGGTGAAGTCTTGTAAACCCAGAGTGGAGAGGAAAGACGACTTTTTTTTCCAATCAGATGCTATATTCTCCCATGACTTGGGTTTGTTGTTTGTTTGTTTGGGTTTTTTTTTCTTGTTTTTGTTGTTGTTGTTTTTTGGGTCCAGCTTAGTGCATTATTGTGAATTACAAATTTACCATATATTCACAAATATATTGAAACACAAATCCTCTTCTTGAAGAGCTGCTACTTCTCCAGTTCCTTGCCAGCTACTGTTAGTACAGCTGATTATTCCTGTCTGCCCTTCTCTTTACTGAATACATCCCCTTTCATCTAAGGAATTCACCCTCTGACCATTAAAGAGGTTCTCTCCGAGAGACACACCAAGGTACAGCATTACTCCATTTTTGAAGGTGTGCAGGATGGTGATGCATTTTGAAAAAGATACCCTAGGCCTTAGGGTAAAAGCATAATACTTCAAATTCTGATTTGCATTTTAAAAATAAGTCATAGGAAAATAATTTTTACAGTAGAATCAAGTGTAGAATACCATTTCAGAGCAGCTAAGCAGAACCAGGATGAGAATCAGATCTTCCATTCAAAGAAACTTAACAGGGACACAAGAACACCCCCCACAATGAATGGTCCCTGGGCCCAGCCCTCAAGTTACAAGTAACCAGAGGTGCCATAGTAAACTGTTCAAGCTCCCTTTTACAATTCATTCTACTTTTCTGCCTGTTTGTAGGCCATTTCAGAGCCTCACTATTTAGGGCAGAAATATTCCGATTACCAGTCTATTTTTTTCACAAACAATACAACTCCATTTGCTCGTGATGTTCTACCCTAGCCCTCTCACCACTCTGTCAAATTAATTTTCACCAATTCACCTAACCATTGTCCCAGCTTTTCTTTGTAGCCATTTCAATTACCTTACTTTGCAGATACAGTCATCTATCTTAGAGTGTTCTGGATGACTAATACCTAAGTCAAGATTTCCTGGTATCTCTTGAAGGTATCTCACTTGATCTCACTTAAGACTCTTCCTTCATAAGTGCATTAGCAGCACAGAATTACTATTTGATCAACTAGCACACGCAGATCACGGTACAGCCTCTAGATAGGTTTAATTTCCAATGCAGTTAACGTGAAGTTCTTCTCTGTGAAACAAAATTAAGACGCATTATTTTGTGTCTACTAAATACTCCACGGTATCATTATTCCTACTGACTAAGATTACTTTCTCATATATGACCAAAACCAATCATAATGTTCCAATTGGTAAGGAGGAAATACAGAACACTGTCATCTTCCCTAAATACTTCTCCCTTAAAGTTTTATGGGAATGGAATGAAATTTTGTGAAATTCTGATACAATTGGCAAACAGTTACTGGAGAAGATCAACAGTGTAAATAGCAGAAAGTTAACAGAGATTTTCAGGCCACTAAGCTCCAATTTTGAGTTCAGATATATGGTCCTCTGATTTTTCAGTTTAATTCTGAATTAAAACTTAAAATCTATTAGAATCCTGCTATTAAATCAGAATTTGGTAAATAATTCTTTAGAAAAGTCCTTAATGTTTCTTGCAAAAGACTATAATTGCTGCTCTGATTTATTGATATCATTTACAGCCCACTAAGTACCCATTATTCCAGCATTTTAAGCTTTGTGTAACTTTTCCAAAATTATGAAAAACAAAATAGCAAGTAATGAATAATAACCCTTATTACCTATTCTTCAAATATAAAATCCAACTATGTTCAATCCAGTGTACAGAAAACCCCCCAAATATGAGAACTCTTAGCACAGTAATGTTAGCTTTTAAGTCCTAGTCTGTACTTAAAAACCAGTCATGAAGTATATGCCTTATATACCTTAATTAGAGGCCTTTAATGTTCCTACCTGTTTCAGCGTTTGGTACCAAACAACAGCACTACTAAATATCACTGTGTATTAGTCTGCAGGGTTCGTAAAAAAGGAATTATATTGCAGGTGCATATAATGTACATGGAAGTTAAGAATAGATATACTGTTTATTTCAAAATATCGTTAGAATGAATAGACATTTCATGTAGCAGCAGACATGCTTGTAAGCTGCAAGAAAGAAACAAATATTTTGAGTGCAGTTCCAATACTCTCATCCTTGCTTAACAGTTTCAGATCAATTCTCTTTTTCAAAACTACATTTAAAATTCTGTATATTCATTAGCTGTAACCTACCAGTTCCAGTATGCAATTATCAGTGTGAGTTTTCCTGAAGGTTCACTAATTTTTAAAACTTTGTTATCACGCATCTGCATAAGCAGCTCTCCAACACAAAAATACACCTTCATTCTTCAACACACAAAATAGGTAAGATGGTATAGGATTTATTGATACTTTCTTTTACTAAGGCACATGACGTATAGAAATACTGAGGTACAAAAATGCAGTTTCCTGCATATGAGATTTAAAACCCCATTTTGACAAAGATGAACTACATCTCTTCTGCTCAGAACATTCAGCTTTTAGCCATCTTTTTCTTTTGTACCAGTTCAACAAGCAACTTGTATCTTGATATACACTCCTCCTAAAAGGAAAAACAAAAGTGGTAATTAAAAGTTTGATATTTCAGTATTGCTTTCACTCTATACATGCTACCTCATTCTAGAAGAGCTAGGTGCTGGGGGTTGTGTGGGGTTTTGCGGGAGTCTTTTCAGTCTTGCCGGTGTTTTTTTGTTGTTTGTTTGTTTTTTAAAGTTGCACACAATTTCAGAAGGAGAATCTACATCTAGTGAAGAGCAGATTAGATAAATGACCTTGCAATTTAGGTTTCTTAATGGATAATTTCTCTCTTTAAAAAGCACATGAACCCAAGAAAACCGTTGCACAGCACTTCTTGACAATGATTGTAAAAGCAGCTATTAAACAGTTGTATTGTAATATCTATTTCAGAACAGTAATTCTGGTATGAGCCGCACTGCAGATAGGCTAAGACAAGCCTTTACAGTCACTGAGACAGCATCTACTGACACCAGATACTGTTCAACAGCTTCAGAGCCAGACAACCACTCAAATCCCCCACCCATGTTTCCTGCTCTCTCAACACTCTGTTTGGCACAAATGAAATTAGGATTTTCTGCAGCTACAACTGAAGCAAGTAAACTAAGCTATCACAACTATTACAGAATCTAGCACAGACCAACTGTATCAATGACAACGCTATTTTAAAAAGATTATACTTACAAAAAGAACATTAGATATAGATTTTTGAGCATTTAACACTCACAGATGGATTACTTATTTTGTTTGTTCATTGAGATGAGTTGAGAAAGGTATTGTAAAAGCATAAGCAAAGCGGCTCACCAACATTTGGTTACTAACTTTGAATCAAAATTTGTTCTAAAATCTAATTTGTCCTGCAACTGAAGATCTGAAAGGCAGAGAAGAGGTAGGTATTTTAAATGAAACAGGAGGTATTTCAACATTTTCTGTAATAGATCAAACAAACTGAATTAAACTATATTTTAAATAAAAACAACAAACATGACACTAATGCTCTTTAGGTCAATTATGTCTGGACTAACAGGCTAAGTAAAGACCTCACCTTTCTGCATGGACCCTCAGCTCTTAAGGTAATCATAAATTGGTAGAAAATACGTTTCCCTCCAATTTATACTATAGTTCAAACAAAACTAAGCATACCTTGCTTTTTCCAGGAACACATTTTGCTATTTTATCCCAGCGATCCGATGTTCCCTTTGGATACTGCTGCAAGGCCATTTCAAGAAGTTTCTGTTGGTTTTGAGTCCACATTTCTTCTGGGGCATGGCTTTTCTCTCTTTTTCTGCTCTCATCATCACTCTGTTCCTCCTGCTCTGTGTTATCAAAATCTTTCTGGCGTCTTCCTCTGCCCTTCTCTTCTGGTACCTCTTTAGTTGCTGGTACAGTAATTTCTGGTGCTTTGACAATTTTTCGTTTGCGGTGTCTAGTTTCACTTGCAATGGTCTCCTTTTGGTCTATTTGGACATCCATCTGCTCTGGGATATGATCATAGTTCCCCTCTTCCTCCTCCCTTTCTCGCTGGGTGATTATGTGGTCTGGCAAATTCACATTGACTTTGACATTCTTGGAATTCTGGGCCAGCGTTTTAAGTTCAGAGAGCCTAATGATACCTGTTAGAAGTATTGTCGTTACACTTTTAAAAAAATAAAACAAACCACAAACAAGCAGGGATCTGCCCGCAAATAGAAGGTACCCGGAAGAGTGCATAGAGGAGAAAAAGCTCTTCTGGATTAAGAGCTTCAGGAAAATGCTCATCGAGAAATCAAGGTATTTGTTATGACACACTGAACTTTGCCAAATATAAGCTTATCTGGTGTATGTGAAGTACTAGTAAGTTACTACACTGATAGAAACAAACAGAACAGAACAGCCTGAACAAATGAACAAACCTCGCAAATAGACTGAATAAGAAAGTCTGGGAGGATGTAGCTAGAGGGAAACATTCCCTCAGAATGCCCATCAGTTCTTCTCTTTGCTCAAAGTAAAGCAAAGTTGCAAAAGTATCTCTGCAAAGCATACCCTGAAAGGTACAACATGCATTTGCATAGCAATAATCCAAATACAGCACTTTCTAGAAGCATTAGCAAGGACCTAGTAGCACACACCTGGTGTATATGTAACAGAATCCTTCAGTTGTTTGGCTTTCATGGTAACCTGCACAAAAACAACAACAAAAGAAAGGACTATTAAAAAATTTACATTATTAGGCTATTGAATAATTCGTTAGCCGCTTACTGCAAAATACCAACATCGAACACACATCAAGGCTGATGATGTTCTGCTGGCTTTGTTCATACACAGATCCCAAACCGGCAAAAAGTAACTTTCTAGACTTTGTCCTTTCTAAAACATTCCTAGCTTATTAAAATAATGTAATCAATGCTGCACATTTGATTGCTATCCTCACAATACATGACAGTTGATATTCAAACTTTATTTTCTTTCATTGTTAAACTCTAATTCTCTAACCTAAAAATACCACAAGGAGAGGGGGAAAAAGGAAACAAATGAGCCATCTTCTATACATTAGTTTCTCAATACTGAACAAAAGAACAAAATAACCCACGTAGGTCCAGATGATGGAGCACGCTAATGGACAGGCATGCAGTCCAAAAATAAAATGGAACAGTTTGACTGCCAAAGATCAGCAGAGACACCTCCTAAGTCCTGAGACTCAAGAAAAAAGTTTATTACTGGGAATCCAAAGGATGGAGAGCTGCTTGCTTCAACCTCTGCATGTATACCAAAATCTGTGTCCTGGGAGAAAAGGAACACCAGATTTAGCATTTTCATTTTTACTTAAGTCAGAAAACAAACAGGCTTTCTCCCCACCCAGAATGAGGAGCTTCCCCATCCCAAATTTCTAGACCTCACTATAGATAACAAAGAAGACAGGCTCCATTTAAAATTAAGATCCTTTTAATCACTTAGCATCTGTGTTATATCAAATGACCTAAAGTCCAAAATTAAAGTACCACATAAAAGCATCTTAAAATGAAGTACTCAAAGAAATATATACACTTGTTAAGTACTGAAAATGTTTCATTAATACCAGATTTCAATTTCAATTTTTTTGAATATGAGGTTTTTGTGAAGAGGCTAGAAATTGAAATCAGGTAGTCTGAGCCACACGAATCAAATAAAATTTAAAATGTAACCAGGCAATGCATTGAATCAGAACCGATACTACCTGGGATGGGTAACCCCTGTCTCCTGCTATTTGAACCTGGGACTTCAGATACTAACATCCATTTAGTGTAAGGCACTTGGTAGCGTGCTACCCAGAGCAAAAATAAAAAACCCCATCACCTACAAAGTCAGAAATTCCTCCATGTGGGATCGTATTTACCCACAATATGAATCATTTAGACCTTAGCCACAGCACAGACCTCAGCTGTTTTAGCTAACTAATGTTAACGATAACAATTACCCTCTACATAGAGCAGCCAGGGGGTTGTACAGCTATTTGCTGGAAGAAGAAAAGATGAAGATTCAGGATTTTTGTTCTATGACAAGATTCATAAGTGAGTACTTCAACAGTTAAAATACTTTGGTACCGTCTGCTTCTAGTCTAGTCTGTTTGGTTCCTCCCACCCACCTTTCAACCCATGAAATTGCAGGACTTTGCCGTACAAACAGGCAAGCGCTGGATCTCCTTAACAAAATGACAGCAAGACTCAGGCAAAGTCGTCTATTTTCCCTACAAATTAAGCCTCATTTTCTGGGATGATTAAGTTTAGATGTAAATTCCGTGAACAAAAAAAATCCCAACTCTAATTAACCAAAACCTTTATCCAGAGGTAGACATCTGGCATAGAAAACTCCAGTTTCTACTGTTGTAGTATGATAAAGTTTAAATCGTTCAAAGAGAATACTAATATGAACAGATAATTTTAAGCAGCACTAACAGTTCTGTGATTTGCATGATCCTGATTTTGAAACAACAGGATGGATCCTCCTTGCAACAGGTGTTCCACTAATAGAAATTGTCTTCCTTGAAGAGTTTATAGTCCAAAATAATCCAAATTAAAATGTTCAAGTTCCACTTTCATTATTAGCGCAGTGTCTCTACAGGGCCAATGCTTCAGAGGGCCAAGTGGAGGGGAATCCACTCTTGATTGCTGAACAGAATGGATCCTTAGTGGTGGTCTGCTATGCATTGCTTAAATAGAAATTATGTTATGTAAACTGGATTGTAACAGACTACTTTGAAAAGAGTGAGAAGAACTTGTCATGCAAACAACTAGCTGATCCTTTAGAGCTTACTGCAATGCTGCAGTGGATTCATTGTGGATATGACAAGGCATTATCTATGTTCATGTATTCCAGAAACCATTTCTAAACCATTTTGCTCTTTTTAAGTACTTCAGAGATTTACAGCCTACTCATAAGGCTAAGAAGGCAGGAAAAAGAGAAAAGATTCCCTGAACAAAATAGAGCAGAATAAATTGCAAGCCAAGACAAAGACAGGTATACCAAGTTGCTACCTCAATGCCAATGTTTGGTTTTGAACCTCTGATGTTTTCAGAGGTTGGCAATTGTCATTTTATCTTTCAAACTGAGACTATGCATGGAACATAAACTTTGCATTTGAAGTGGTGCAAATCAATATGCTGGACTGAAGTTTCCTTTACAAGACAGACCTTCCCAAATTAGGTTAGCGTAGGTATCCCATAACAGATACAAATTTTGCTGCATATTACATCTAATTGAATTAGGAACTAAACCAGCCCTCTTCACTGGAACACTGAAGGATTTTGGTTTACTCCTAGATCCTAATGGCATTTCACATTTCCCGCTACACGTAAAAAGTCCAGAAGTAATAGTCTTGCCACAGGTTATCTTATTTTGGATAACTTCAGCCATAATAACTTGGTGAACTCAGATGCAGCATTGTAGTAAGTTACTTCATTTATCACATCTATTATTTCCACAGCTTTCTCTTTTGAAGGCATTATGATATCTGTCCATATTTTGATGGAGTTTCAATTTGAACATTCACCACGTAAGCTGGAAATAACAACTGTGTGTATGGTTTAGATACTGAAAATCTACAATTTCAAACACTGAACAAGCACCTTCAGTTGACCGAAGTTTGACAACTCATCAAGCCTCTTACTCACAGCTTTACTATCATTCACAGGTTACATAAGAAGATTATTTGTCTATTATTCTTTTTGGTTTTTTTGGTCAGCTTTATTCTTCATGCAGATGATTTTGCAAGTCCTTTTCCAGGTGCCACGTACAGTTCATGTTTACTCCAGCTCTTTTCACTTAGAGTTCAGGTATCACTTATTTAGACTTAAGATTTATTTGTCCATCAGCTTCAACTGTCATTGCCGTTAAAGATGCTGACACAGGGCAAGAATCATAACGCGTCAGTATTAAACTACTAAGGATTATTAGGAATCCAACCTACGGAACATATGAAATTGTGTTTCAGTTTGATCTGTTTGAGTTTAATCATTGCTCTTGCCACTCAAATTTGCACTCTTCTGTTGCCAGTTCCTCCATACTTTCTGACATCCTTAAAATAAATTTAAGTTTCCTCTCCAGGGGTGAGTAGCGTTATCTACTAGCTAGTTCTTAACTGTGATTTTTAAAAAAATGCAATGTAAGTTGCTCCATTGGTTTCTCTACTCAATTTCTTTTCATAACTTGCTTATATTATTACTTTTTCCTTAGGTAACAGATAACATACTTGGAAATACTGTTATTCAAAGGATGAAGCAGTTGTAGAATTACTCTTCTAGTTATTATTGCTGAGTGTTACTGCATAATGGTTTAAAATTGCAGTTTTCATGTATATTAAAGTATGAGTTTTATCCTGACTCTGAAAAGTTGTGCTAAAAGCCTGCTGTTACTGACAACAGCTTTCACCAGAGCATTAGCCAGCCCTTAAGAAATCCTGGGTCCGGGGACACCTTAAATAATAAGGATCAAGATTGTGAAATTGATTTAAAACAGAAGAGAGCGGATCTCATATTCCTGCAAGTGTTTGTACTACTGAACAGACACACTGCATTATTTTATAGGAAGCAACTTTAAATGTTGCTGTTTCTATGCCCAAAACCTAGGCATCCCTGTAGTCCACAGGGATAACAGAAGTCACAAATAAAGTCAGGTAATCACATGCACAGTGAAACAGATTTTCTTAGAGCAAGATGACAAAAAAAAAAGTTTGATGGAATTGCTGAAGTAGAAATCAAACCATCTTACTATGGGACCTGCACAACAAAGCCACAGGAACAGTTTGCTTCTGAGAACTCCCTTCTGAATTCAGTTTCAATAGCTCTTCAGCTACAAAAAGATTTTATTGAAAGCAAGTGGGATTAGTGGGATGACTTTATGCGATGAAAGCCAGACAGAGCTGATTTCCTCCTGTACTGCTGACAATTAGTCCAGATCACAAGACTAGTTGCTACTCAGCAAGACACCTAGCAGTAAAACATTCCTCGTTGTGACCATCCAGATGTTACATCTCTTGTTACCCTGGACACCTGCCACCTCTTTCAGATGGGACAATCGATGCTTCAGAGATATACAGGAGAAAAAAAAAATAAAATATTCAGAGTCAGCTTGAAAGACTCTCAGTAGCACAGGCAAAAGCAAATTTTGCTATTACATGAATGCGAGGCTGCTTTTCATCCTGCAGGGAAGGCAGGCATAAAAAAAGCACCAAATATTGACAGACCTGGAGGGAAAACCCTGTAAAGTCAGGTACAGTGATCCTACTGATGCCAAACAGAGAAATAGCCCTTTTGCAGAAGATGAAAAGCAATTCCCCGTTTCCACAGCAGCAGCCACCTGCCCGTCACTTCAGCCAGCCCCTCCCAGCACCAAGACCAGCCCAGCTTTGCAGGGCACACGCCAAGGGGGCTTTGAAGCCTTTGCCATTTTGCTGTCTCCTGACAATATTCTGTCGGCAACAATCTACCTTCCTTCTCTGAATAGGATACTATTTTGCTTAGGATTGCACCAGATAATTACAAAAGTACAAATCTCTTGGGTTCTGATACCATTCTGAGAAAATAATGTGGGGTTTGTAGAGGAAGAAATAACCCATGTTGCTTGACTTCCCACATGTATATAACCTTCTTGCAAGGAAGGATGACATGTTATTGTGCTACTGAAAACTGGAGGTTCTGATAAAATTGTTTACTATTCTTAGCATCTTCCTGAGCAGGAGTTCTCCAAATACTTACTAAACCTGCCACAGTTTCTCAGCATCAACTACAGAAATTTGCTGTCCCAGTAGCAGTGTTCTGTTCACCCAGTAAATATCTTCCTGCATGCTCTCCATCTAGTTATGTCATGCAAAAACGCCAAGATCTGTGGAATTATGGAGAAAAGTAACTTGGAGACAGCCCCTGTGAGTAGTTGAGGCTAATATGCAGCAATGAGGAATTTCTTCAATCTTTGAGGTTAATTTGACTTATAATCACATTTTTCTCATAAAGGAAAACCAGACACAGAAGGATTTTAATGCGTTCCTGGCTTTGACAAAGTACAGGTTTTTGCAGATCTGACCTTCCAGAACAGCACAGATTTTGCCAAATTTGAAGTTCTCCCCTTATAACCAAAATACTACCCGCTGCACTGAGTTGTTCTTTCAATCTAGATCTAAATAGCTTCTTCATAGTGACCACAATTGTATCAAGAACTGTTTGACCCAAGTCAAAATAATGACCCATTCCTTTATCTTCATGTGACAGACTCAAAATTTGCTGCTTTATCAACTGCCTTCCTGTACACTAAAAGGGCTGCTAAAATCATCTTCAGGTTTTAACAGATTGGTGAAACTTCAAATACTGAAGCATCAAGCCAAATCATTCTCCATTTTTGCAAGTACCCTAATTTGCACTTATGAGATCTCTTGAAATGAAATATTTCAAATCAGATGTACCTTTGTTTTGGCACTGCTTATAACAGTTTGCTTAGTAGATTGCTACAGACATTCCCAGATGTAACATAACAAGTCTTTATCCACTGTGTAAATTACATGTTGAATTTAATGCTAACATAGCAAATGAGTATTTTAAGGATAACATCCTTTTATTCTTGAAAGAACTAAGAAATATATTATGAATTTAACTGAATTTGCTCAGACTGACCAGTTGCAGCCAGCAACAGTACAGTTTTCTTATGGTTATGGCCTTTGAAGCTGCGTGTGATTCTGAACTTTGCCACAGCAGATGGAGAAGAGGTAGCTACCTCAACAGAAATCTCCAAAACAACTGTGAATTTAATTATAAGGCAGTTTAAGATGTGGCCTGCAAAAAAGGCAAACTTAGCCTAAATCACCAGATGTAGAACACTAGCCTCTCTCCAGTTTAACGGCCCAAATAGTTAATTTAAAGCAGCAGAAGAATTGCTCCTTATTTTCAGGACACAGAAAGATGACGACAGCAACTAGAATTGTCATGATGCTGGAGATGTCATACTAGGCTTTTTTTTTTTTTTTTTGTCAGTTAAAATCCATGTTTGAGAGTCTTTAGCTCAATACTACAGGCACTCATGTAAGAGAGGAGTTTGGCTCAAATGCTCATTGCAACAACTACTTGGACATCTTACTTCGTGACTGTTGATGCAAAAACATTGCCTTTCCTGAGAGTCAGAAAATTATGAATTCTGCAGTGGAATTCAAACACAGCTCACCAAGATGTATGTGGGACATTACATTAGTTCAAGCCACCCTGAAAAGTTGCAGCAGCACTGGCTTGACCACCCCATAAGCCATCTATTTGAATTAAAAGTTGGTGCCCCACTGTCTTCTGTAAAAAACTTTCTCCTTTAAGTGAGAAGAATGCGCTGGCCATGCTTTATGAGAAGGAAATCAATCCGTTTTGCATCTGGGTATAAGATGTATCGGCCTGCCCAATTCTGCAAAAACTATAGGGGCAACTGTAGGACTGCACAGAAGAAAACTTTGTGCAATGAGGGAATTGTAAACAGCAACCACCTTTTCCTCCCCTCCAAGTAGCAACAGAGACATTCTGGTGTGTCTGTGGGATTAGACAGGTGTTTTGAAGATTTCATTCTCATATTGAGGGATCTACATGACCTACACACAATCTAAATCCCATCTTAGAAATTCATAACCTCTTTTGGACCTCGATCTAGAGCTAGGTCTTTATACTTCAATAAGCAACTGGAAGAACTATTGATTAGATAAATATATGCAAGCTGCTAAGTGTGAATATTTCAGAATATCCACAACTGGAGAGAACACAGTAACTGAGTTAACACAGACACAGTATACAAAATGAAATGTAAAACAGACTTAGGAAAACACTTAATCCCCAGAAGCAAAAAACCTAATAAATTAATGAACTTTTACATATGGCTTATTCCTCATATAGATGTTTTCTTGCTGGCAAGGTAATGAGCTTGCATTTATCAAAAAATAAGAAATTATTTTAGAATGGCATATAAAGTACAAGTATGAACTCACGCCATCAGACTCAAAGGCTGAAACTGTTGCTTTGACATACAAGAGATACCACAAAATAAGCACCCCCCAAACCTTATGCTGTCAGGTTTCATGATAATTCAGAATGTCTGCTAAAATATATCCACCTGTCTATTGTTTTGCTGTCTACCTTACTGTTTTTCTATACAAGCAGCAAATCCCAATCAGTCTGGTTTCGCAACACAAATGCACGAGATTAGTGACTGCAGGAGCAAGCAGAATCAGTTTAAATCCTGTAAGACAAATGAATGATATTACTTCACAAGTATGAAATCTAAGATCTCTTTGCCTTTAATTTAAAAAACCTGTACCTAATAATCACATTAAAGTCTGTTTGGCATGCCAGACAGCTTTTACTTCCTCTGTTATTTTTACAATTTGAACGTCCTTTGTAGTTATAGAAATTAATTTATGCCTTTCAGCAAATTTTTTTTTTAAACTCTATCTATAAGGGTAGGTATTGTCAAGTACAATATACTTCTGCAATTTCACAACTAAGGGCTTTTTCTCAATTTTTGAATTCACCAAAAGCTGACAATCATTATAAATCTTCATAAGACTTAGTATTTGTCAAATCAAACAATATAATTTTTGCAGAAATAGTAGTCTTGAAACTCCATTCCATTTATTATTTACACTATGTTATATGGTGTTCACAGTGCTTAAGAAATTCAAACATAACTTTTTTATTTTGTTTTAAAAGGTCAATTATTTCCTTAAGTATTGGAGGACAGGAATGAGAATTAACCCTGGAGCAACAAATTCAGCAAGGAAAATGGGTCAAAGAACAGATGTTTAGAGGATGACAGAGAGCAGTGGTACAGGTAACCAGGTCAGCAGGCAGGAACTCTGATTAGAGTTAACTGAACTCCATTTCCCTTTCATAATCAAAACACTTGAAAAACCTAATTTATAACACCAGCCAATTGCAATAAAAATGACTTTAAAAGCCGTAGAAGCTTTCAGTTGTGAAACCAGTAACATTTCATGATACTAAGCCAGTTGAAAATTACCTTTATAGGAGAAGATTGCTATATTCCCAATATGCACATATTAAAATGACAATTAGCAATTTAAATAATTAAACATTATGATAAAATGAGCACAACTTAACCTTATCTATTCTGGGTTGATTATTCATTGGCTGTTAAAAGATGTCTTCCTGAAGAGAGACAAGATATACATATCCTACATTTAACATGACAAAAGTTAAAGTAAGAAGCCTTCTTACAGCAGGTCTGCACCACCGTTGCAAGCTTAACCTAGCTCTGAGCTGAAAAGCACAGGAATATGTTGCAAAGATACTTATGCTGGTATCACATGAGGCAGCATAAATAGAAACAGTAGAGCTGAATGAGCTTAGGGGCACTATGCCATGGACAAAGCTGTTTATTGTTGGATTTTGGCTGGCACTTTCCCAGTGGCCTGCATCTCATGTCGTGTGAATGTACCCGTTTGGACAGGGAATCTGGTAGACATAACCATATAATGGGCCTTATAGTAATCCTTATTTGTCCAGTATTTTGGGAAATAACACAATTAACAAACTTAAGTGTATATAAACCCCCAATCTGAATATTAGTAGAAAAGAAAAAAACATCTGTAAGAACACTTTGTTAGGAACTACTGAATTTAAGAACACTCAAGCTAAGGTCTATGCAGTGATTACTAACCAACTACAGTGACTATCTGGCTTTAATTTTACATTTTTTAAAATGAGTTCACACATGCTTCCAATTGTAGGGACGGTTTTGTTTCCTCCCCCTTTCCTCCTAGATAGCTTGCACTTGCTAGTCTAATCGCAGACCATATGAAGAGAAGGACCTAACCTCAGGCAGAATCACTATGTTGATGTAGTTTCTCACAGATGTTTGTCTAACCTGTTCTTAAAGGCCTCCAAATGTGGAGAGTCCACAGCAGTGTATTCCACTGCTTTATCATCTCCATTGTAATTCTTTGCCCCTCAATGTCTAACTCTGCAGCCTGTGATAAAATTTGGGGTAGCTACTTTTTGCCCTATAAAAGTGATGCATTCCTCTTTACAGCTCTCCTTTTATGTAGTTGAGTACTTACATCCTCAGTTCGTATTTTCTTTCAGTTCAACCACATGAATTCCTTCACAATCTTTCCTTGTTAGTCACACTTTACAGACCTGTTTTTCTCTTCATTCTCATCTGGACTCCTTGAATCACAAGTTTGAGTGCAATACTGAACGCCAGACACAAACTAAGGTTGTAGATGCAGGTTCTACCATCCTCCTGTTTGTATATTCTCAGTAAGATGCTTGCCTTTCTCGTAAAAACTTGCTATTTGTTGACTTGTAGCTAGCTCATTTTCTCCACGTTCCTCCTGCTTTTTAAGAGCTACCCCTAGCCAGTTGTTTGGTGTCTTTCATTTGTGAACCTGATCACCATCTTGCTGTGTGTCCTTGCATATATTGTCTTTTTAATTTCATCCTATTTTTTGAATCTTATTTTTCTAATTTGTCCTGATTTTTCTGAATTCTACTAATCTTCCAATATACTTTCAGTTCCTCTTGGCTTTGTAAGATTTACATGGGCTCACCAGGTTCTGGGGGTATCAAAGCCATGTTCTAGCAAAATCAAGGAAGAATTTTCCAAGCTGAACAAATCTCTCTGGAGACACAAACTTTTTGGGCCTTCTTTATATGTGAAAAAGCAGTATTAAAGCTCCAAGCATTATAAACTTTGCTTCATACTGTTCAAAAACTCATTAACATAATGCCAGGACGAAAATTCAGAAATATATTAAAACCCCCCTCCAAAACAAATAAACCCACAAAACTAAGTTCAAACAACACCACGAAGCTGAAAAGTTCACAAAAGCCAAGAACACTCTCCTCAAGTCACTTCATCCTGCTTGAAGACTGCCAGTGGAAATGTATATAGTTTGATGTAGGAATATACTTTTTTTTAAAAAAGGAAGAAGTTTAAGACAATTTAAAATGGAATTTCGTTGGGGTGGTTAGAGGAAGTGAATTTCATTGATGCTTATCCTGGGCTGCATCAAAAGAAGCGTGGCCAGCAGGTTGAGGGCGGTGATTCTGCCCCTCTACTCCCCTCTCGTGAGACCCCACCTGGAGTACTGTGTCCAGCTCTGGAACCCCCAGCATAAGGAGGACATGGACCTGCTGGAATGGGTCCAGAGGAGGGCCACAAAGATGATCAGAGGGTTAGAGCACCTCTGCTATGAGGATAGGCTGAGAGAGTTGGGGTTGTTCAGCCTGGTGAAGAGAAGGCTCTGGGGAGACCTTATAGCAGCCTTCCAGTATGTGAAGGCGGCCTACAAGGAAGCTGGAGAGGGACTTTTTACAAGGGCATGTAGTGATAGGACGAGGGGTAATGGCTTCAAACTGGAAGAAGGTAGATTTAGATTAGATCTCAGGAAGAAATTCTTTACTGTGAGGGTAGTGAGGCACTGGAACAGGTTGCCCAGGGAAGCTGTGGAGGCCCCATCCCTGGAAGTGTTCAAGGCCAGGTTGGATGGGGCTTTGAGCAACCTGGTCTAGAGGAAGGTGTCCTTGCCCATGGCAGGGGGGTTGAATTAGATGATCTTCAAGGTCCCTCCCAACCTAAACCATTCCATGATTCTATGATGTATGAATGGTTTCAGCTTATTCTTTAAAAAGTATTGAAATATTTTTCTGAGCTTTTTTTGCTGAGGAAGAAGGCTTTGACACAGAAGCAACAATGGAGAGATAATTTTGGACTGGATTACTTTGAATTGTTTTTATTAACACCTATTTAGCTAATCTACTATTAAAAAGGGCTTGAATGCTTAGAATCATATGGAAACAAACACACCATACCTTGTCAATCCTTTCTGCTATAGTTCTCTAATTGTGAAAGCAAAACCAAGCCTTACCGCTCTTGATAGTTTACAGGAGAAGAAACAAGCAGAAAGTGGTCTCAAGTTTTTAAAAAGTATTTGCTATGTCACAGAAAATGTCAGAAAAACAAATTCAGATTAGCCCTTGAATGTTTTTGGGTTTTAAGATCTCGTGCATTTGCCAGATAACAGACATTTCAGAATATCTCTGGCTTGACTAAAGTTAAATTTGCAGTAAGCAAGGGATTCCCAAACTCTGCTACACAAGCTATTTCAAAACAGCACCTCATACACCAGAACTTGCCTCCCTGCACGCCTCCCAGTGGAAACAGGCAAGAGTTGTTTGGGCACCAAACACTGCCTGCAATGCAAACACCTCTTTTCCTGTGCACAAAGTTTAACAAAACCAGAAGTTTTTCCTGCAGCTTTAGTGTAACATTTTTTATGATGATGCCCAAGTAAAATAAGAATCCTTGCTGTAAATTTAGATGCTATTCTATGTCACCCTCAACAAACATAAAGGATACGCTATACATCTTGTTCAATAGCTGAATGGATATATCTGAAGTAGTTCCCAGTTTCAACATTTCTGATACTATAACTGTTTGAGATCCATAGAATTTTCCAGAAAGCTTTTAAGTGTTTCCCTTTAAAACCTAATCACTGTAACTCTGTGCAATCCAGTGATAAAAGTAGCAGAAACTCTAATAAGTAGTCTGTATCAGGAAAGCTGCCCTAGCATTATCAGCAGTGGGAAATGTTTAGAGAAGCAAAAACTTGCGTGGAGAACACTTACATTAATCATATAGTTGGAGGTCATTGGAAGTAAAAAGGATTACACTCAGACCTTTTTCTACACATAAGCATCCCTGAGAATTCCTTTTTTCATACAAGAAAGTGACAGCTCTTAGAACATACACCTTTTTTTCATTTGTCTGTCCAATTCACTGAAAAGCATGTTGCTCAAGACTTCTTGCCTAAAGGAAGAGCCAAACAAGCTTCATTTTTTCTTTCCAGTACTGGATGTGTGCAAGTATGGTGGTCAAATATATTATGCAAAGGATTCTTAATAAAGAATGCTTTTACACCTGCTTCAAGGAATAAAGCAGAAAATGGGTGCAAAAGGCAGTGTTAAGATAGTGTTAATTTTGTGATGGGTATATGCAAAAGCATTCCACATGTTTGCATTATCGGTAACAAGCAAATTCATCGTTTTTTCCAAAGAAATCTCAAAAGATCTTTCCCATGCACACTTCATACTACCAAGCCACATGAAATATTTTTGCTATTAATATCTGCTTAGTAAAATGTAGTATCTTTTTAATAAAGTCACTCCTGACTACTTCAGGAGTACGATAAACACCACTAAACAGAATAAACAAAAGAAGACAATTTCATTTGCATAGCAGGTTAGTAACTTCTTGCCTACATCCACTTATTTGCAAATAATATGTGTTGTTCTAAAGATTTAAGAATGCAAATGGCTTATTTTCTAGTATATGTAACAGAACTGTATAGATGCATTAATCTTTAAAAATAACTTCTAAAAATATCTTTTTGTGATTATATCAACAGGGGAAAAAACACTTAAGTACGCAAATTACCCAGAAGGCTATAATGGGTCACATTTCACTCTAGCCAGAGGCTTTGTTTCTCATTATTTAAGATAATTCCTGAAATATAATAAATAAAGAACATCTAATCATAAAAAGTACATCAACAGATTTAAACATTATTCTCATTAACCCCTCCAGAGCCTATAAAATAGGGTCAGCTGAAAAGGCTTTCAAATGGTCCTCAGCAGACACTACATCATGTTCTAGTGATCTATTGCTTGAAAAGGGAAAGTCTTTTACAGCCTAGCCCCTAAGGGTTTTAAGATCATAACACTTAAAAACCATAAGTACAAGCTTTCTTTGATACCTGGTACAATACTATAAAATATGAATTAACAAGGATATTAATCATTTTACACAGTATCATTATTAACCATGCTATAATCCAGAAAAAGGGACTGAAAGAGTATCATATGTATAACTCCTTTTAAAGTTTGTAAAGATTATTTCAGTTTAATTAATGGAAACCACCTGTCTAAACACCATTAGCTCATCTACATTTTTCAAGGACTGGCTTGAAACAGAAATGTAATCTTTAACCAAGTCACACAAACATTCGCTTGCAGTGTAAGGAGGTTGCTACAAAACTCGAAGTGGGTTGTTTTTCTGTTATTGGGTTACAGTAGCTCCAGTCTGCAAGCACCAGAATCCCCCATCCAGCTGATCAGTTACAGCTGTTAATTGTGGAGGGAGAGACTGGCTGACATCTGCTTCTTGCATAGTTAGTTAATGGTTCACTTCCAGGTCCTAAAAGGATTGTAGCCTCTCTCAAAAGACAATGTCGGCCTCCATATACGTCTGCCTTCTACACTGCCTGTCTTGTTCTGGTTTGTCACTCTCTATACAATGCAAATCTGAGTGAACTCACATCTGCCACTGATCGACCCAATTCGTGAGCAATCTTTTCCCATCGACCTGGGGTCCCCCCTGGGAACTTAACCATACTTCTTGTCAGCTGGCTGAGGTCCTCCTCTGTCCATTCAGGTGCCTGTAAAACATTTGTAAAACATTCATTACCCTGGGATATTGGACATATTTTTGTGAGGTAATATACTGAGAAAAAAAATAATCTTCAAATGAATTAATCAAATCATGTAAAACAAAAATTTAATAGTTTCAAGTATCTGAGTACCATCTCCCTGTGCTGTTGCCAAAAACGCGTAAAAACAACAGAGCAACAGTAAGATATTAAAAATTCTTAACACTCAAAAAATGCATTTTGTATATTATATACACTAACACATTTAATTTCTATCAACATTTATACAATATACATAACACTAAAACTCGGTAAAGATAAAAAGCAACAATACTTAAAGATTAAATCATAGTTTAAGATGCACAATTTTAGACATTTAATTGCACGTGTAAGTTTTTTCAGCAGAGACAATGAAAATATCCCCATTTTTACATTTTTTACAATTTAAAAGAGTCTCTAAATAAAACAGAACAGTCATCTTGGCTTTTTGTTACTGTAATCATCCCCTGTTTTAGCATTCTGGGATGATTCAGGAATGAAATCTGTTGATTCTAATATTCCATTAAGACTATTAAAAAACACCCTTCCCCCCGCCCCCCAAACACTGTTATGCCACAAAACCAAACCGGATGCTTCTACCACCCAATAACCAAAAGCTATAAAAATGTTTTGCTCTGACTCCGTAAGACAATCTGTTAAAAATAACCGTCTTCATAACGGCCAAATAAAAGTGAACAAAGCAAGGAACACACAATTAGAGCAGTTTAAGGCATGAAATCTTGCTTGCCTTGGAGGGCAAGATGCAGTAACCGTCTTCGACATTTGCAGCATCTTTGGCAACGACTGCAGAGCCAAATCTTTGTTACCCTCAGCAGTTTGCCATTTTACTGATTTTTAAGGAATTCTTTATGACATACCTCTTCTAATCACCATTTCCGATAATGAACAGGCACATATCAAGCAGTTTGCATTACAGAGCCATCAGCACAGAACAACAGTCAGAGGTGAGTGACCCCAGGGACCATCTCCACAACTACAGCAAAGCTTCTCCCTGACACTAATCCTGCCTGTCATTCTCCCACTGTGCTCTAACCACACTGACATCCGCCTGCCGCACTGCAAGCTTAACGGGGCCCTTCCTGACTTTTTACTGTCTCCCCCAATCAATGGTTCAAGCGTGCTCTTTTCACCATGTCCAAATGGCAGCTTCACTCATAATCAAAGTGCATTGCTCCTGTTAAAGGGCTTCCCGAAAGGCTCCACCATTTGCATTCATTTGCAAAGCAAACTACTTTTATTCACTTTGTTCTGCTATCAAGAGTGTTCCCTGAAGCAGATAAATTGGCATAAATACAACCTGCCACTTAAAAGACAGTAAATAACAGCCAATAGTAGCGAGGATTTAATCAATCGTCCTAGTTTGGATCCGTGTAGTCCTTTATTCAATGCTGAAAGCCTCACACATTCATATTGGGATAGTTTTTAATACAAGTATAAAATGAATTATCTAGGATTACTCAAACGGAAGACGCTTAAATAACCTGTGTGTATGTGAGAGATCTCACACACACATTACATGCATTATCATACAATTACACTCTGGCCTACAGAAGAAATGATAAATACATAGAAAACCTCCACATTGCACAATAACCTCATTACTTCTATTGTATTAAACAAGTTAATACACTCCATATATTTATTTATTATATTATACTCCATAGATATATTTTATACTAAAATATTTGTCATATTTTTAGAAGGGAAGATTTGGGGTACTTAAGGTTCTACTTAGGAAAATTTTCACCACTGTAATTTAAATAATTAGTTCTTCTCAGATTTTTGGTTAAAAGCCTTTTGTTCAAAAATTAGTCGAGTTTCATACCTCAAAATTAGCCTTAATACACACTTTACTGTAATTTTCTATTTAATTTGTATTAAAACTTTGTGGGTTGTTGGGGTTTTTTTGCTGTTGGGGGTGTTGTTGTTTTATTTTGTTTGTTTGTTTGGGGGGGGTTGGTTGGTATTTTTTGTTTGTTTGGGGTTTTTTGTTTTTTTAAAGTAAGTTCACAGCTATTCTCTCTTACCATATCCAAAGCATATCTAAGCAATTACACACGGAAATCAAGATGATCTTTTCAGTAACGTACGCACGTCAGAAGCTTTCCGGTTAAGTTTTATTTTCAGACTTTTTTGGTAAGCTTTGATTTTCCTATGTGCTCAAAACTTTACTATTTGTAAATATTACAGAAGTCATAAGATTATCTTCCTAAATAATAGACAAAACTACAATTATTCTGTAGGTCTGTAGCTAATGAAATTGTTAATTTACAGCACAAGAATTAAAATATCAACTCATTAGTCTTATTTCAAGCTGACAGTAATTTTAGAATGTGAAGATCTAAAACATTTATAAATTTGGAAAAAGCTTTTAGAAAATCCACTCTCAACTGCTAAAGCTGTAAAGAGCTTTTGTGAATTTGCAATTCCTCAGCAACAGTTAATTGTGTCTTTAGATGCAACAGCGCCTACTGTGATCCAACTACTACAAGCAGCTATGAGGGTGGTCATGGTGTGAATGTATTCTCCCTGTTCTAATCTGTAGCCAACTGTAACTGCGAGAGTCAAATGAATGCATAAACATACTGCTTTGTCACCTAAAACCATGTGTGTCCAATATTACTGGAACACTGGGCCAAAATTCATCTCTACAGTAAAGCAATGGAAGATACCACATGGGGAGGGGACAGCTGCTGTTACTACACAAGCATTCAGATTTTGCATCAAAAAAGCCCCGTTCTGGGATTAACTCCCCATACTGAATACAAAATTAAAAGTACAGAGTTATGGTCTACAGTCTTTAAAATGAAAATAAACTGTAAGTGTAGATATGAAAAATTCATAGCATTCCCATCAATAATAATCCTTTAACATGGTTTATCATACATAGCTGGCAATATTGAAGGATTAGTTCACCTAAACCCCTACGCACCTTCTATAGAAAAGAAATACAAATGTAGTTTATTGTTTATCATCACTCTTACATGTGTATCTGCACTTAGCAATTCCATACCACCTCTTTCAGCATGACAGTTTCACACTATTAGGATTTTTTTAAAAATATGAGCAACTCTATTTTCAATTACATTAAAAGCAAATTTTGTAGACAATAAAGCTTTTCTTTTCAAGAAAAGTCGACTTGTTTAGATCAGTTAACATCAATGAGTATAAAACTATATACCCTTTTACTGATAAAATTGGGAAGTGGCTAGTGTTTGAGAGTTTATAAAGAAACTTTAAAAGTTATTTATTTTGACTTGACAATATAAGATAATTGGATTTTTTTAATTAAATTTTAGCTTTAGACTGTTTCTTCCTGTCATGAATATACTGTAGATTCAATTAACATCACTGTTGTGTTGAAGTTTGGATAACGTTTTCAATCTGGCTAGGACTTTGTGCTTATGCTTCATCTAATTTTGTTGATTCACTGATTTGAGCATGCCTAGTCCATGATCTTGCAAACAGACCATGAGGCAGCATCTCTTTAAAAATACCTGTGCAAACGTTTGTAGAACAAGGGTCCTAGTAAAATCCCAGAGAGTTTTGTAATTCAGGATACCTTTAATCTACAAGAAGGTGGTGTTTCTATCCAGTAACTGTAAGACTAGAATGTAAAAGTACTCCTGATTTAATTTTTTGCCCATAATGTCTTATTTTTCTTACATTATTCTTCCATATTCTTACAATTTCTTGCTTTACCTACAAGAAGTCTGAAGTCAGTCTTGTTTTATTAAGTCTAATGCACATCTGACATTGTGACCCAGCTGTGGCTGAACACTAAGGATCTGCTACAGTTCTAAAGATCTCTTGTGAAGCTCTAAATATCTGCTACAGAGTGTTAATGATCTGAACTCATATTTAAAGCCACAACATGTTCACATAACCCTTTGTTCCTTCAAATCCTTTTTCCACCAGTACAATTTTTATTAATTGAGCCAACAAAACAGTAAAGGCAGCTATACTGTTTCAGACCAATGGTCAAGGTAGGCCAGTAAGCTCATAATTTGTGCTCAGGGAGTGCAGCTGCAGAAAATTTTACCACATCCTTTAAGATAACAAGAAGGACTATATTTATCATTCATCTTTTCCAGTTCCACTTTGCTTTGAAAAAACAGTGGCCATGTGCAGATACTAAGAGGAAGGCAAGCATATAAGTTACCTGTAATTCCCCTAATATTTTCCCCGAACTCCAATTATTTTCAGCTCAAGAAATTTCTCCAGGCTGATATATTTTATCTGTTTAGTAATCCTCAATTTATTTCTTTTGCAATGTTTTTTCCAGTCTCCCTTGAAACTATGTAAACTTTCTGGATTTGCAACATCATCTTGATGAGGAGTTGCACACCTGCTACCCATTATACAAGGAAACACCTTATTTTGTATGTTTTGAATCTCGCTCCTGCTAGCTTTGCTGACACCTAGCTCTTGGTTTTCTGTGAAGAACCAGCAAATAGTCTACATCTACTGACTTCCACGTCACTTACAACTTTGTTCAAAATATCCCTCTATAGTATTCCCCTATAAATTGTCTCTTCCTGGCTAAAGAGTCCTAGTCCAATCAGCTGGTTTCTCATGTAAGAGCCATTTTATGCATAATACTGTCCACAATGCTTTTTTCTAAACCACCTGCAATTCCATTATAACCAATGTCTTTGAAATGAGGTACCAAACTGCACGCAGCAGGATTAATCATAAGTTTATACAGTGGAACAAGGTTTCTTCTGTTTTGTGCTCTATTCCTTTCTTAACAATTTCTAACATTTGCACTGGTTTTTTGAATGATACCGAGCTGATGTTTTCAATGAAGCTAGCACTGGTAACTCCTAAGATCTCACTCCTCAAGTATCACTGCCAGCTCAGGGCTCATCATCTTGTGAATGACTGTCCTAACTTCATGCACTCTATCAATGTTGGCATCACTTCATATTTACATATGGGAAGTTTTTCTGCCATTTTATTGCCCAAGCAGTCAAACTCGTAAGATCACTCTACAGTTCTTCAGTGTCTGTTCTCATCTTCATTATTCCAAATAATATTGTAATTGATAAACTCTCTCACCTCAAAGCTCACCTTTTTACCATATTATCATGTTCACTGTACTACATGAATACACTGAGCAGCACAATTCCTAGCAGAAACCCGGCTGAACTCCACTGCTAATCTTGCTCTTCTGAAAGAGCTATTTATTCCTACCTTCCATTTCCCATCTTTTAACTAATTATTTATCTGGGAAAATATCCTTCCTCTCTTCCCATGACTGCTTTCTTTCCTTAAAAGCCTACAAGCCTTGTTAAACCCTTCTGGAAAATCAAGTGGACTTCATCAATGAGATCTTCTCCTCCCTGTATATTTGTTAATCCTTCAAAGAAGTCCAGAGGGTTTAAGGCAGGACTTCTCTTTATAGAAGCAATATTCAGGACTCCATGCAGGTCATATTTACCTGGTCCTCACTAATTCTATTCTTTATTTCAGTTTTTGATATTTTTCCCTAAAGAGATGCCAGATGTACAGGCCTGTAAAGGTCCCTGAATTCCACTGACAACTTAATAAATAAATAGAATGACACATTTGCCATTTCAGTCCTCAGGCACCCAAGAAAATAAACAGTTAATTGAATTATTTAATCCTTAAGTTTTCTTTGAACTCTTGGTTGCATATCCTCTGGTCACAGTAACTTAAATAATTTAATCTTAAACAATATATTACATAGGTCTAAAAGAACATTAGAGATTAATTTTAGAAATTTTCAAAGCAACTACATGTAAATATGAAGATACAACTAATTATCTTCACTTATATCATAAGCTTGTCAAGATAATAACCTAACCATAGTAATTCTTGTTTATACTATTCCTCACACAGGAATGTCTTCAGCATTACAAGCATTAAAATATTAAACAATACGCAAGTAGACAACAGCTCTTAGAGAAGAGTGAGAACCTAAGAAGAGAAGCATGAAGTTTCATCTGTCTCAGTATCAGCTCTTCAACCACGTGCAGCAGCAAATGTTCTAGGACAGAGATTCTTTCCCTCACAGCTGTCCCCAACCTGGGTTAGGCATTTCCTAAGCATGAAGTTGAATCCATTTCTGTTACAAAAACAGTTATGAAGTTTTCCACTCTCCTCATCCCATTTTTGCTCTTAATCAACATTATAAGCTGGCTTTTTACACATATTCAGTTTCTCACTTCTCACCACACCCTGCTGCCTTTTCATTTCTCTGTCCAATATATTTCTGCCCTGCTCTACAGCTCAATACATAATATAGGCAGGAGAAAGCAAAAAAAGGCAACCAAACAGTACCAGTAAGCAGTGTGCTATCTTTAATTCTTCTGCAGTAGGAGAGTCCGTAGGATAAGATAGGACTCCTCAGGAGAGATTTTTCTAGACCTTGCCTGTTTCAGAATGGGGATTTCACAGACATTTCAATTAGTGCGGCCCTGAAGAATTCTGCATCACCCCTTGGAATTCACCACACTATACACCGCCTCCAGTGCTGAACAGATCCTTGCAGATACACATGAAACTCCTCTAGTCGCATTTTGCAATAACAAAAATTTATGTTTCCTGTTCTTTAACTAAGCATTACTCTAAAGATCTTCCCTTTCATCTTATCATTACTTTGTCTCTATAAGAAGTCTTGTTGACAGAACCTGTCAAGCTTTATAAAATCCAAGTACACTGTAAAGCTCTAATAATAAGGCATAGCTTTTCTTTAAATTCACACTGACTTTTTCCTATTATTTTAAAATTGGCACATCTAATAGTATCATTCATTTCATAATTTTAAAAAATTACCCAGTATGGAATTCATGCTAACCAGTCTGTACTTCCCAGAATCCTCAATGAAGCTCAAAAATTGGTATCCCATTTCGACCTCTCATTTCAAGACTCATTTAAGTAATTGCTAAAATATTAACAGCAGTATTAAATGGATTTAATATTAGAGCTCTTTTTAGGGCAACTAGTGGTGAGGACCATTGTTCCAAGCAATTTTTTATTTAATCAACTTCAGATTAATACTTCTTTCCCTCCCCACTTGTCTTCAATACATGATGTCAAAAACTCCATAAACTCCTTTGTAGTAAACACGGGTGAAAAGAACTTTTAGCCAGAGCATCTTCTTGAAATTGCTTTACATTCTGATCATCTAGTACTTCAACAAAACCCTTGGCAGTGTTCCTTCATCTATTTTCTTTGAAAAAAAGTAATATTTTTTTGTTCTTGGGCTTACCTGATTTTGGATTTGCATTTGATTTGCAAATCTTATGCTCTTTGCATAAGCCTTTCCCTTTCTGAAGCTCTTCCCCCCCAATTAAGGAGCTATCTTCACTTTTTAGTCTGAGACAAGAATAACTTAATTCCAGTAACACGGGTATATTTGAGATTCTTCTACTGGCTACCATATTGATTATTCACAATTTTGACTTTTTTTTTTTTTTTTTTTTAATTTCAAGCAGTATGTTAACCCAGCCTAACTGCAGGTCAACAGATTATTTTTAAACATAAAAAAATATTTAAAAATCTAAGTTTACTGTGAGAGTTTAAGCATATTAGAAACCAAAATGCAAGTAAGTCCATAACTGTATAATGTCAATATAACATCTCCCCTATGTTTCTGGGAAAGCAAAAACAGGTGCCATTTATTCAGAAATGTCTAAACAACTAAAATCTTTATTTACAAGTATATTTTATAACTAATGCAGGTCAAAAAGGAATTATTATTCAGCTTTCTCATTCCTAAGCTGTGCATCTATATGTAACTATATATAACACACACACCCATACACCCACACCCCCATATATAGGTTACTCAACCTCAGCAGGAAGCCTGAGTGAGTAACAGATTCTCCCACCGCCACTTTCAGCAGTATTACATAGTGCTGCCAGGCTATTCCTAGACTTACAAGCCATACCTTAAAACTGAAAAATTTGTGTTCTAATAGACAGACAAAAAGCAGGGGAGGAGGATGAGAAGCAAATACAAATCAAGTTAAGAACCAGTTACATGAAACAGTAAGACAATTTTTACAGTTATGACTATATTCAGAAAGTTGCAGATACTCGAAAAACAGTAGTAATCAATCATCTGGCAAAGAAGGTGGCAAACAGTGACTTAAAAATGAAGCGCTGGAAGATGATTGCTATTACACTACATTCACTCCAACGTCTCTGGCTTTCACTTCTAGACATTGGCTCTTCTGTGTCTTCCTCCCAGACTGAGTGGCCCTTTAATAACAAGTATTTTCTCCCATGAAGGCTCCTGCTAAGTTAGAAGGTTATTCTCCAAGTACCGATAGATACCATTTCCAACCCTTGAGTAATTTCTACAGATTTTCTTTATGTCTATTTTTCACTTTTTTTCATGTAAATGCCCAAATTACAAAAAGCCTTTCAGAGCTGATCTTTCATCCTCTTTCCTGTTAGTTATTCCCACTTTGAGAATTTAGAGCCAAGACAGTTTTTAATACTTTCTTTGAAAGTGCTCCAGTTCTTCATAAAGAATCTGTAGGGGGAAACAATGCTAAGCAGTAATTTTCAGATTCTGCAGAACAAGAACACCTCAAAAACCATCTCTGAATTACTTTAATAAAAATATTTTCTTGTCAATAAAGCTGAAATTGCTCTAAAATAATGACTTGTCATTGATATGAACAACCATCTGGTTAAAGCTACACCATCTGGAAAAAGAGGGAGTGAGAAAGTGGCTGGGTGGGCACCTGGGAGCCAGCCATGGTAAACCCACCGAAGAATTATGAAGTAACAAATTACAACATCCTGGTTTGTATCTAAGAGAAGTTTTGGGGAAGACTTTCTTGGTGATCTCCCCTCAAAACTACAGGAGTAGAATATTACCAGCATCTATGATTGCTGTTTCCACAAGAAATAAATAATAAAAAAAAATTGTTATCTATTGGGTATAACAAAACAAATCAATTGGATTTCCTACACTAAACAATGATAATTTTAGGTAAAAGTTATTGACTTCTAAACAAAAGTTACTCTCTCAATGATTTAGGCACTTCTGAAAAATGTATTCACATTTTTACTTTTTTTGACTAGCTTATAAAAAAGGAAAATCTTCCATTGACATCTACATTCTAAAGATGTTATTGTCACATAACGGCAGCATCTATTGGTTCCCTTCACCAAAATACTGAAGTCCTTTCATGATTACAAAGGTTCAAAGAGATCACAGATAAAAATGACAATTCCATAAAACACATAAAATGAGCATATATGAAAAGGACACAAAACCAAGAACAAAGTTATTAGAGCGTAAATGTCCTCATTTAAAGTTAGAGAATAGTCACTCTCTAACATAGTCCTCAAATAGTACCAGAAGCCTAAATTAACCAATTAATTTCCTAGCGCTGGCTTTCTTTCATGAGAGGTGTTTCAAAGAATCATTTCTATTTCAGTTTTCCTTGACCAGGAAAGACATAACTTACATTTGATGAATAAGATGTTTCTCTCAGAATACTTTCTTTTAGTCAATTAAAACTGACATTACCCTTGCATTCTTTGAGAATGGAGCTGAAGTCAATGAGTAAATGCATACCACTTAATAGCACAGAATCACAGAATGGTTGAGGTTGGAAGGGACCACTGGACATCATCTGGTCCACCACTTTGCTCAAGCAGGGCCACCTAGAGCCAGACAGCTTCTAAATACCTGTCTGCAAGGAGGGAGACTCCACAACCTCCTTGGGCAACCTCTGCCAGTGCTCTGTCACTCTCACAGTAAAATAATATTTCCTGATGTTCAGAGGGACACTCACATTTCTGCCCATTCTTATATCCTGAATCACATTCTTGTATCCTGAATCACAAAGCCCTGTTAAAACAGTTACGTTTGGGTGAAGGTGTACGTTATTTATAGGTTAGGAAATCATTAGTAAAGATAAAAGGTTTTTCAAAGTTACATTTCTTAAAATTCTACATGGCTTGGGGCGGGGGGGGCGGAAGTTATCTATCAAAGTCAGTGTAGAAATGCGTCTAAAATCCTGCAACTCCTCTATACAGTCACAACATATACATGCAGGCACAGCCTCCTATAGTCTGTTGTTGCACTTCTAGTAAATTTGAGTTTTGTTTTCAGAGGTCATCCTTCCTACGGTATGATGGATGACATTTCAGGAGCTACAGTTCTCCTAGCACATCTCTCAGTACATACTCATCACATAATTTATTGCCATCCTTCTCCTGCTAGCCCACTCACATCAAACTTTGAAAATCCCAGAACAAAAAGTATACTTTTTCTTACATTACACTCTTCCTCCTTTCTTAAGCATATCCACCAGTCACACTGACACTGCTATATCGAAGACACTAAGTTATGAGGATGGGACAGGAACTGAAAGACTGTTCTGTGATGACTTCTCCAGCAACGGTCTAATTAAAAGATACTAAGAACCCTTCTTGGTAGCAAAGCTGCTGTGTCCTCACCAAAATGAGGTATATTCAGCATCTAATTAAGGCACAGGTCATTGCAATACCTGAACTTGTTTAATAAGAGAAAACAGAACTAGATTTCTTAAGATTCATTCTAGCCATAAGGTACAAATTTTCATGAAACAAACACCTCTTGTTCTATAACATCAGGGCTGGACACCAGAAAAAAAATGGTATTTTAAAATTTTGGTTCTTGGCAAAGATCAGCATATCTAAGAACTCTATGAATCTGGTAATACAAATGCGATGGCATTAAATACAGTGCATGATCCTTTCAACGTATACATAAGCTGGAGGCACATCCACTGGAAGTGACATAAAAAGAACCAAGTTTACTGGTAGAACGGTGACTATAAACTTCCAGTATTATTCATAGATCAAAAAAGCAAGATACTATCAAATGGATGAAATAAGGTCCATCCAGAGACACAGAGATCCAGCTTTAGAAAATACAACAAACACACACTTTTTAGGCCAGGTTTTGTTTTGTTTAATCTAGAATGGTTTTCTGATCTTGTTTACATCCCTACACCCAGTTACACGAACATAACAGACTAACACATCATGGAAGTGGGACATGAGCACTCAGATGTTAATTTACCATAAATTTAGGCTGGAAGTTGGAGAATGCTTCAAACAAAGTGATTTTCAGCATGCTAAACGGACTTGGAGGGAGTTGGGTTCAGAGGGGAAGAAAAAATCCTAATCCATTCTCATGCAGAGCTTGTGTCATAGCAAGATCACTCTAGTATTAACATAAAAATATGTTAACTAGTTATCTGCAATGCATCAACTCAAATGCCACCTTCTTTTTATAAAAAGGTGCTAAAGCCAAAAAGTAGTAAAGCATCTGTCTCTAGCAATACACACCTGAAAAAGGTCGCTGCTCTACAATCAGTTTTCACACTTCAGGTTCTACCAGGCTTTGATTCTAGACTTAACACGAAGCTTTCTTTAACTTACAGCTGTTATCATGACCAAATACATGTGGGAATGTTTCAAATTACCATAAAGCCATCTGAATATTCCTTCTATGAAGTAGACAGTTTTCAAAAACCTGAAAAATAATTCAAATGATGACATATTTTTATGGCTTTTGAAATTAAATTGTTCTGTCGTATTTCCACAAAGCCCAGCTAATTTTGTCTTTTTCTGTTTGTCATTACAGAAAACCATGAGGGAAAAAAGGTTATTTATTGCTGCATTCTATCTACTTTTCCATCACACAAGCCAGAAGAAAAATGTCAAAATTAAATGGTTCATAAATATAACACTAAAATTACTATTTAAGTCAATGTAATTGAACAGAAATTAAAATGTAGTTTTTAATTGCATATTACAACTTAAATGGTAGCACTTAGCAGAAAGTGTTAACTCATTTATTTTTTAATTGTTAGCTGCTTCAAGGCAATTGTTTTAATGCAGAAAAAAGTGAGAAGCTCTTCAGTAAATTTGATTGTAGGACACTCAGGCATGCAGATCAAATAAACTATAGGTTGAGCAGGTAATTAGGTTTGGCCTGTGATACATTAATGTGGAGACAAATTCCCAAAGAAAAGGAATAGATGTTTTTCGTTTGATTCTCTCTCGAAACACCACTCTATTTGGATTTTTAAATGCAGTTTAAAAAGTATTTGCGTTTGATAGAGAACATGAAATTGCATATCTTCTAGGGTACATAGATCAATGAATTCTTCAGGAAAAGAATTTTGTAACTTTCATAAACTTCAATAAATAAGTGCATAGGGTAGTAATTTCTCAACAGACTGCAGGTGGCAACTTTTTTCATAATTACTTGATACATTAAAAAATCTTGGGCCATGCTGTTAAATTCTCCAGAGAAGATGAGCCCAAAGGCATGCAGATACATTAAAGCATATGATTAGTCTTTATTAGTAAGGAGTATTTTTCCTTGCAAGGTTATTTGTCTCATGAAATACTAAGCAGACTAAGCAAGTGTTAAATATTTAACAGCATTGGGCTTGTTATATACTGGGCTGTATACTCTTCTTTAATCCACTTCAGTATAACATGGCATGTTATGGGTATTTTGAAAACATTAACATATGGTATTAAAAACATTCAATACACTAAACCATCCTCAGTCTCACAGATTGTGTCATAATGAACACAATATTACTATGCTGCTAATCCTGTTGACTGACTGCTCTGCAGTGCTGTCCTTTTCTGTCCTTTGTCCAGCTTTTTTGTCTTACTTCGTAGCACACTTTATAATAAGATCAGATGTTTAGCTCAATAACATTTGGATTTGTGGGGTTTTTGTTTGTTGTTTGGGTGTTTGTTTTGTTTTGTTTTTTACCTTGGTCTGTTGCTGACAACCTGTTTCTCCTACCTTCAGTCACCTTAAATAGCTTATCCAAAATCAGTTTTTCTTTTGTTGTCCCTTTCCTTCCTTCATAATATAGTTTCAACTGTCTTCATCTGAATTATTTCAACACCACAGTTAATGTCTAAATAACATTCTTCCTTCCACATCAAATGCAACTAAATTATTTCACTGGCAGTGCTATCTTGCTTTGCCAGTAATGAGTTATTCCCTAAAACAGCCTGGATATTCTAATCTCTTCCTTTTTAACTCAAATGCAGGAGGTACGCTGCATCCCAAAAATGCACAAACATACTGCACAATTACAGAGCAATTATCTCCACCAGTGATGTTCAAATATTTATTCTATACTAAGTATGGCTCATCAAGTTACGTCTGTGTTAAAACCCAAAGGAAAACTCCAGCATCCTTCTTCAAAAGGACAAGATGTCCCAAGATGATAAAATTCTGCTAAGCAGAATACCAAAACTTAAGAGATTTGGTTTCAATATACAAGTGCTCTTTGGTAAAGAACGAAAATAGAGAATGTTATCTAGCCTACAACTTAACAGATATTTTGACATGGCTCAAGGCAGCTATGAATTTTAACCACAAAGGGGAAAAAAATGAAAAAAAAAAAAAATCTACTGTCCCACCAGAATATCCCTGCAAAATCAGAAACAATATGCATTGAGGACCCTAAACGGGCTACGTGGAAAACATCATGAACCATAGCCCATACTAAAGTTAATTTTCAGTTGTTTTCCAGCAGTCCAAGTTCTCATGTAATAACATGGCGGCAGGGGGGAGCAAAAATAAAAATCTGAGAAGTTTTCATGAATTCATAAAACACAGATCTGCAATGGCAACCTCAAGCAACTGCACTTCCAAAAAAATCCCAAATACCGAAATTGTTAATCATCATGAAATAGTATATGTGTAATTGAAAATAAGGGCAGCACTACTTAAACTGCTTAACATATAAACATTGAATCTGCCTGTCAAATTCCCAGATATAACCACAAAGTCTGCATTAATTAAAAATCGAAGTTAGCTTTCACTTTTCTCATACACAAAGCTTTTCCTTCCCATAATTTGTGGCTATTTGAAAATGTACCATTAATGTGAGTCTCATTCTTCCCACGCTCACTTTCTTGTTTCTGGGCAAGTCTTCCAAACAAGGATGATAAAGAAAAAGCCCAAGACAGTGAAATATTGCTGATACTGGAAGATATCCAGTTGAGACCAGCATAATTAAAAAACCCAAACACACACACACACACACTACAAGTTACTAACTTGCTACCTAGATTCTCTGTTGACATTAGTTTCTTTATAGAGCTGTTCCAATCCATATTTTGAATGTGAATTACAAGTATCACCTAGTAAATAGTAAAAATTGAAGTATGATGTTTTTTCTGTGTTCATGTGTACGTGTGTTTTAACAAAATAATGAATCCAGGCACACAGTTCATCTCATGATTATAAAGAGAACACCACTAGGAGAACTTTAGATGGTCAGAATGCTGATGTTTCCTAAAGAGGTCTATGTAAAAAACCTGATGGTATACAACACATCAAACCTGCTACTTCTGCAAGTAAATGCATGCTGTAAATGCATGCTTACTTTGTGAAAGTTTGAAGGCCGCAGCAAAACACACATTTTCCATAGTACTGAATTGCAAATGATGCGAGAAGCCCCACTTCTTCACAATTTGCATCTCAATCATAGTCATTGTATTTAAGAAATTCTGCCTTTTGGAAATTGTGGGAAGTGCCATCACCAATATGACAAACAAATGTCAACTGCAATGTACCATCTCTCATATTGTGCCATCATTAAGTGTGCTCTCCTTTTTTGCAGGTCTGGGTAAGTAATATATTATCCAGTAGCATTTTATAAAGAATGGTTCAGGCCAAATAATTTGCATCCCAATTCAAAGTGTACTTTAACTTCAAATATGGACACAACTCCTATTCATTTAAATGGAACACAGTTGCATGCTGAACTGAGGGGTTTGAAGACTAAAGCGATCTTTTCAAGACTGCATCCTGCTTGTCAAAAACTATACAGAAAATGGCTAATAACTAGATCGAGATTCTCTGAAAATTCCAAAGTGGCAAAATGCTTATGTCAGTAGTATTAAATCATGCCTTGGTAAGGCAGGGTTACATATTTTTCTTTACCAGGAAAACAAAAGCCAAACATCTCTTGCATTGTTCAGTTTCTTTTTAGTTGCTGAAGTTTACCCTAGACTATAGTTTCTGGGCAATTTCTATAAATAAATTTGATCAAACCCCACTATAGTCATGGCCTCAGGAAGAAAAGGAAAGCAGCAGCACTGTGCATTGTGAAAGAAGGTAAGATGCTGAATCTAACCAGATACTAATTGGTTTGTCTGCAAAATACAATAGAGAAAGATCAGTATTTATTTACATTTATAAATTAAAACTAGATTTATTTGAAGCTAATTTATTTCTTCAATCTAAAGATACCTAAACTCATACCAAGAAAAGTAAGTATTTTGCAACAGTCTGCACTTTTCAAATTTACATTAAAAAGCCGAAAAGAGCAGCAGTGAATTGCACTGAAGTTGGTGGCACAGACTGCAAATTCTTTCTTATCCCTCAATTGTGGATCCTGTGAAAATTCCATTTTAGGGATATTTATCATCCTTGCCTCTCATTTATTGGCAAAATTCTGAGGATACGCTGTCAACACTGGACTGTTCTCCCTCCCTTCCGTTGGATGGGCAGGAGCAAGTGGGGCAAGGCCACAGCGATTAACCAGTTTTCACATCTTCCTCCAGCTTCTACCCCTGATATGTGCAACTATAGTCTTTTCATTCTGCTTCCCTACTCTTCCTTTTGTAGTTGAGACAGGAGTGACTTTGTTTTGGGAGGTGACAGGGAGGGAGCACTGCCAAGAAAAATCAGGATTTCCACAACCCCCTGATCCCAACTGGGCTAAACTGGAGCAGTCCCACCAGATGTTTTTCTACATCTCTGTGACAAAGCCAGTGCAATGAAGATGAATATTTACAAATGCAGTGCACAGCTTCTTGCAAATTTATGTCAAATGGATACCAGCTTCAGGACAGAAGAGACACTCCCAATGAAAAGAGTCAGATTTTCAACAGTTGACCGGGAAAGACTGAATTCCTGTTTCTACTCACAGGTACGAGGTTTCTCTTATACCAACTACCATATCTTTCTGTGATAGACAACTATCATGTCAATCTCAGAAATGAAACAGGACTTGAGACCTAAGGTAAATTAAGAAGTCCAACCTGAGTTATAAAAGTTGATATAACAGAAGCTATATAGCCCTAGTTTGGACCCAGGCAGTTGCCTAAACAGAGGTTATAGTGCTGCCCGGTGCAGAAACAGAGGTGCATTTTAAAAACCCTGTGTGTTTGTCCACACAGATCAACACTTTGCACAATTATCTTGAGCTCTTGGGTACTTTCCAACGGACAGACTCAAAAAATTGAGGACTATATAAGGAAAACACACATGTAAAACTAGTCAGACTGAATTATGGCAGCAAGTCACACCAATCACTTCTTCTGGAATATAGATTCAGCTGAAAAACTACTGAAAGCTAGAATTTGACACCACAGCATCTACAGCATGGTGTTGAAATCAGTGTATTATTCTTCTTGTCTGCACAAGACAAGAACCTATGCTACTTTATTTAATTAGACAGGAAGTTTAAAAACTCAATCAAGATCAGGAAATATCAGGCAAATGTCAACTGTATGGCCTTAATTCAATACATATGCACGGCTGATTTTTTTTATTTTTTTTAAACTAGTGTATAAGTGTTCATATAACATATTGTTACTATCTTTAGGAAATGTCTTTAGAGAAATACATATTTTGGCTATTCGTTTCCTTTGCAATCTAGACTGAATTTTGGTTGTGCTGTGAAACATACTGTTTCCAAAAAACTTTCTTCCTGGCTGTCATATCAAATCATTTCTCTGTATCATTTAGATGGTTTTTAATATTCTCCTTAAAGGCTCATAGCATGACTTTCCTGCTTGCATAGATTACAACACCTCTCCACCCAAACTAGTTCTAGCCAGCCTGAGCATGGCACATTTGAGAGCAGAATATTATTGAATTACATATTCTATAAACACACCATTACTTTCTATAAATACAAGAATAAATAAAGAAATAAAGTTTCCTATGCTTTGTTAACCTATCCAACCTAACTAATAGATTGAAGAGAGAAATGCAGAAAAGGAAATATATAAATTCCATGTTCTTACACAGCAGTTGTTCGCTTAGTGTTTATTCCCAGTCTTTATACATTCCTGACCTATTTCAGGCAAAACTCCATAATTCTTGGTCCAATGCTTACTACTTCTGGCATTTGTCCCAGTCATAACTATCTTCTCTGAATCCACAGCTAGGAGAATTTATTTTCTTCACTTTGTCTTTACAAGTACAATTTGTTCTTTGAATGTGTATCTACCATCACCCTGAAAACCCCAACTTGAGATGCTAGTCGAAGAATGTATCATCATCATCCTATAACTTTATTCTTTCTTAAGAAAAGCTGAGGATTAAAAGCATTGCATGTTTAATACTGCAGATGAAATTAGATTTCTGACCCTAATAATTTGATATGCACAGCTCAAAAGCAGAGGGGTCTTATTCTAGATTTAAAGATGTGGGTCATTCTCTCCAAGGAAAACTGAGTAATTAAAAATATTTTTTTCAAATTCACATTTATTCTCTCCTTAAAGCTATTCAAGTCCAAAGTAAAGTCCATTGAGGCTTAAATACTTCAGACAGAAGCCTGAAAAGAAGGTTAAAGTCTGCATTTAAGGGAATATGATTCAAAGAGTACATAAAACTATTGTTTCTAGACAAAATATAAAAATACACCAATTGGCTAGAAATATGCTAAATACACTAATTTGCTAGAAATAGACTGCTGTGGTTCAAGTCACATAAAGAAACAAAAAGATTAGCCATAAAAACAACAAAAACATTGGCTGTTAAGTATGGTGCTTGAAAAATTAAAAGTTTTTCTAGTTTTCTTTTGTTCATTAGGCTGACTGAATTGGTGGCTAGCAAACAGGAAGAGAAAGAGGAATAGAATCACTAACATGTATGTATGGGACAAAAAAATTACACAAACATTTTAGAATAACCAAGGTACTCATCTGTTGTTTTGGTAAATAGAGTCCTGTTTCCTACTTCACAAGCACAGTATGTAACAAAAGGGTGCCTTCTCCACACTTTCCCAACTGTTATCATCAATATTTTATCAATATCATTCTACTGCACAGAAGAAACATGTATACATTGTTCTGTACCTGTTCGCCAACCTCAGGCAGGACCCCGAGTATATGATATAGGTAGACTTAAACACCCATTTTAAAAAGTATGTGTATAGGATAGAAGTAGCTCTTTCATAAACACTAATAACTCTACTGTAAATATGATAACTGTAGGAGTTACCTATAAGACATAAACTGTAGAGTTATCTTAAAATGCAAACCCCAATATTCTACTCAGGCTGAGTCTGCAACATTTGCAGTGACACAAAGCATAATAAACCACAGGAAAGCCTGGAGTCTTCTGACTTAACACTTTCAGTTCCACTCTAATGCATATTTTTGGGTGTTTTTTTAAAAATGAAGTATCTTTGCAGTGACACTACATTGCTTAAGAGTTTGGTAATAGAATACTGAGATTTTCACCTCAGGGTTACTAAATTCAATATGGCCCAGATCAATAGTGACTCAAAGTCATCACCATTTGATGAGAGTTTGGAGCTCAGGTTAAAATGTATTATGAGCTTAGACTAGCTCCTAGTGAATAGCTTCATAACTGACACTAACAGGTATGATTGCTGGCAGTCTCAATATAGAGCCTTACATTCAATGGGCACACAGAGTTGATTTACTTTCTCGATCTACAGCAATCCCTCTGGGTCAGGGTTGAGGCACACTAGCAGGACACCATGAGGAAATCTCAGACTGCTAGTTGCTTACTTGTACCTGTCCCAGGAATAAAAGAGATTTAGAATACAGACACCCTTTTCAGATACCATATTTGTTCCACTGCTTAGAAAAAGAAAATTAAGTTATTTCAAAACTAGATGACCTCAGGTAGCACACTAAAAAAGAAAAACCCTTCCCCTTGAAGACCAATTTATTAAAACATCTGGTTTACACAGCACCTTAATCCTGCTAAGATACAAACTGCTTGCTTAAGGAATTAACATTTTTTAAAAGCCTGGAAACTGTATTCAGGTAATCCGTCATATGACATCTGATTAGAACAAGCACCATGTTATTTGCTACTAAAGAAAAAGCATACTCAGATTTCAAAGCAGCACAGATGTGGGAAGATTCAAGGCAGAAGAGAGCAGGTGGCAGGCTAGCTGGCAATTATGAAATGTGCAAGATTATAAAATGATGAAGATTTAATTGTCAAAAGTATACTTTTTAAACTAACAAAATAATAATTTGGCATTTGTATAGCATTTTGCCTTTTAATGTTATAAAGCAGAGACCTCCTTTGTACATTTAAAGTTATTTTATATTGCTGTTCCACAGCCAGCTTTCAACCAAAACCTTCATGATTAAAAAGCTCTCTCAGTTATTAATATTCTATCTATAAAACACAGTGCTTTGATGGCCCAGGCTGAGAAAAATAAAAACACAAACTGCATTTTAACCAGAAAAAGAGTTCAGTACAAGAGGACCACAGCCTACAGTTCAACAATTGGAAAAAATGGCAACTACTATGTTTCCAGCATGTACCAATAAATTGTGTAAAAACAATTCTTATGTATATTTTGTTTCACGGTATTTTTAATAATCCTAATTTAAGGGTAAAGAGTAAAGTGTAGCAAATGCAGGAGATCTACGTTACCTAAGATTCCCAAGCTCTGTGCACAAAAATAGTTTTTACTACTGCTCCAGTAAAATCAAGCCAGGTGCTCCTGCAATATCAAAAACACCCAAATGCCAAGAAGTGCCGCAGGATAACATGAAAAACAAAAATAATGAGAAACATGATTTTCTATCTATACATCTGGTCCAGCTGGAAGGGATCAGGCACTGTCTTTCTCCACCTTTATCTCCCTTTACAGAGCAAGCAAATATCAAAAGGTCAAAAGTATTCACCCCTCATCGAGGTAGAACTTGGAACCCTATCTTCAGAGACGAATAAGTCAAATAATGATACGGTATGAAGAGGAGATTCCAATGGAAGAAGATGAGCAATCTGTAAACCAAAAGGAATTATAATCCTGGTCCCACTGAAGACAACAATAAATCTCCCATTGATTTCTCAAGGGCCAAGATTTTAATGCAACAACATTATTCACATAAACAATGAACTCTCATGAAAACAATGTGTGTTACAAATCATGTAAAATCAAATCAAAACAAAGAATATGAGGGAAATCCCCCTGGGAGAGAAATTACTTGGCAATGACTCATTAATAGAATGATTCCAGAAATGGTAAATACATATATTCTTGCATGAATATTTGCAGAAAGTCCAGAACAAGATCAGATGTAACAAAACATGTCGGCTAATAAGTTGCTCTTTTTCCTTCCAGCTCCACATAATAGGTTGCCCAACAGGAAAGCAAAGGGTTAAATGGCTACAAAGTACTGCAATAGTGGCTTAACAACATATACAGGCCACAAAATAATGCAACCTAGAAGGAAGCCCATGGTAACATTCCCTCTAAATTTTCCTTAATTCCTAACAAGCATACACAGAACACTTCCCAGTCAATTTTTGGTGACAGATAAAGAAAAAAAAAAAATATCAGAGGCTCGAGTTAAGTAAATTAAGCTACTTGGCTCTTCTCAACAACCTGAAAGAAGATCTAATCTAGGAGTACAAACATTCAGTGACAAAACATAAATAATTTTAGAAACAAACTTTTTCAGTACTTGCTTTAGAGAGCTTTGTTATCAGTATGAGAATGAGCTTTTAGTAATTCCTCTCAGCTTTGTAGTCATATGCAGTTTGCATGAATAGTGTAAACAGTGCTACATGAATATGCAATTTAGTGCTAGGTAGGTATATGGTTTCCTATATAGAAAAAAAACCCTCAAGAGTCTCATTAATTCATTTCCATGCTCTCAAATACAATTCAGTCTGCACACACTATTTTCAACAGATGGAGTTTCAGAACCGAATAGATGGTCAAAGAAAGGTTCCATAAATGGTCTAGGTAACATGCTCTAGTTATGTGTCTCCCCCTTCATGTGTTCCCAAATCTGAATTTAAACATCCTGGCTGCAAATTAAATTCAGTATTTCTTTCTCTCCAAACATATGAAAGGTAGTAATGATAAATGATTATCATTTTATCTAAACCAGCCTGGAATGGACTGGAAAAATGATGTATTCAGTTATTCCCCAACAGCTTCCCTCTTCTGGTCTAAAGCTCCATCTATTTAACCTTTCTTCATACATATGACTTTCTACATTTCTTTTTATCGCTGATATAGTCTTGCTGTTAATTTTTCTTTCTTTCTGAAAAGTGCAACAATCAAAACTATACAAGAGGTCCTAAAGGTGGATGGATCACTGCTGCAGAGAAATACAGAAAAATTACCTCTCAGTTCTGTAATAATGAATATTATCTGAGTATCTCCCAATAGCTTACTTTCTTTTAATATTCGGCTCTAAGTAGAGAGTAACAACACAGCAAGACAAGCCCCTTACGGACACAAACTTAGTCTGTTCTCAGACTAAGACAGAAGAATAACTTTACTATGCTATAAGCACATTTTCAGCCAGCTATGTGACCTTATGAAAAATTGGAAAACACTCCTCTTTCTACATCCCTTGGCAGATCATTTTACCTTGCCTAAGAAGGAAGCTGTTTACTTCTCTATAGCCTGTTCCTTATCTACTTCAATACTTAAACCCTATGGAAACAGTAATCAATAGCACATTAATAGCTTCCATATCCTATTCAGACACCAGACAGAAAAAACCCCAAATGTTTCTAAGCAACTATCAATAAAAATTAGTAGACCATCCAAAAAACACACTGGTACTCCAAATTAGATTTTATATTATTTTCCATGTACTTTTACATTGCTGCTATTTCATTTTGAACTGACAGCTAGGTCATTTAGTAGGGTGACAGTGGCATATATTTTTTTCATTCTTAAAAAGGACAATGTCTGCTCTTCAGTAAGGACGATACTTTAAATGAACTCTGGGGTGAGGACTAGCCTACAAAGTCTTCTGAGGACGAGGATCAGCAAAAACTTACGTCTTTCTAGGCTACCAAATGTGTTACTTCTTAAATTAATATGTCAGAAAAATATCCAGATTCCTGCTGCAGAGGGAACAACAAAAATCTTGATTTTTCTTTTATACAGCTTTGATGCATCTAAATTCATAACCTTAGGCTTCCAAACTCACTCTTCCAAAGAGTGCAGATGGACTCTTCCAAACTGGAAGAAACATTAATAAACAGCTTACAGGACTGTAGCCCCTGAGCCATTAAAGCGACTTTAAAAAAAAAAAAAAAAAAAAAAAAAAAACCAAAAAAACAAACCCCACCCCAAAAATGAAAGGAACCTAAGCATTCAAATATCATCATGTATTTAAAAAAGCTAAAAAAATTAAAAAAAAAAAATCACAGGGACTGACTTCAACTTAACAACTGAACATAATCTAAATTTTTATCAAACTGGGCACTCTGCATGATACAGCACTTCCAAAACACTAGTCCATGGATTACAGGCACCTCCTAAATTACAAATGTCAATGGTGCAAAGCAGTTCATGAACAATATGAAATGAATTGTAATCATCTACACTTGGGATACCAACATCAGGGACAGGAACTCCACTTCCTTATTTCTGGATGGATGACATAGTAACATACTATTTTATCAAGCTACTTTGATCTTCCCACAGGGGTAACTCCTCTCAAGCCTGGTTGACTGTACATACTCCACATCCCTGAGCTATCATGAAAGAAAAGAAAAAAAAGCAAAGCTAACAAGCTTTCTCATGAGTGAAGCATGACAATCCCAAGAAAAAGTCTGATGGCAAAATGATTTACAAAAGAGTAACTTCTTCCTAAGACAAGCAGGACTGAGAGGTGAATGTTATACACCACTTGCAAGTCTGTGCAAGAAGCAGATGAGGAAGGTAGAACAGGGTTTCTGTCCCAGTCCATATCTATGATGTGGAGTGGAGGAAAAGACAAGTTTCTAAAACAGAAAATGTGTCGAATGACAGTTAGGAACAATTCTCTTGTGGTATAACTATTTTCCCAGTAAGCTTATTACAAATCATATGACACAGACATTCTCAACGTATATTCTCCATTTCTTTGTACAATTTATGAATCTGTTTCTCTCCACTACTGTATCAACTGTCAATGTTGCATTGCAGGAACATATTAGCTGTTAAGGAAAGGAAGCACACTTCATCACAGTTTGTTCAGGTCAAACACTTTACCCAGACAGCATACCTGCAAATTGCCTGCTTGTCCCTAAAATATTAACCCCATTCGTAACAGAATGTAATTCAAAAAATAAACTCATTAATCAAAGTGATGAGATGCAATACTGAACCTCTAGGTGTAAGCATAGAAAAACAAGTTAGTTACCTTTTAACAACAGTTCTTCGATATGTTTTAGTTTCTGTGACTCCCATTTCTGAAAGGATGTACCTACAACTTGTTCTCTTAGCAGTGACTCTAAGGACACAACTTCTATATACAATGTGTAGGAGGTACAAAATTATAGATGGAATAGGCCCAGCCTTATTAAATTCGTTCATTTTAATGAAAATTCAAAGAAAGACTCAATTTCCATCAGAGGGGAAGGTGAATTTGGGGATCCAGATAGTCAAGCTACTGTAAACACACACACATCTTTTCTCCTTTAATCATTTGCCCACAGAGCCTGATAATCAAAGCTGGTTCACAGAAGCGCAACTAACAGGAATCCAATCCACTGGTGCTTCTTAAGTTAAGGTAAACAAAGCAATGACTGTAAATATGCTCTTAACTCCCAGGCAACTCATCTATAGAATTATAGTATAATATCATAGATATTATATTATATAATATGAACAGAAAAAGGAAGACTAGGCAGAATGTAGGCCCACTGATGAATGACATGGGCACCCTAGTGGTGGAAGACACAGAGAAGGTGAAGTTACTGAATGCCTTCTTTTCTTTGGCCTTCACTGCTAAAGCTGTCCCTCATGAATTCCAGACCCTGGAGGCAAGGGGGAAGGTCTGGAGAGAGGAAGATTTTCCCTCAGTTGAGGAGGACTGGGTTAGAGACCACTTGGCCAAGCTGGACACCCATAAGTCCATGGGCCCTGATGGGATGCACCTGCGAGTGCTGAGAGAGCTGGCAGATGCTATTGCTAGACCACTCTCCATCATCTTTGGAAGGTCATGGGGAACAGGAGAGGTGCCTGAGGACTGGAAGAAGGCCGAGATCGCTCCAATCTTCAAAAAGGGCAAGAAAGAGGACCCAGGGAACTACAGGCTGGTTAGTCTCACCTCTGTCCCTGGGAAGGTTATGGAGCAACTTGTTCTGGATGTCATCTCCAAACACGTTGAAGAACAGGAAGTTACTGGAAGTGGTCAACACGGATTTACCAAGGGTAAATCATGCTTCACCAATCTGATAGCCTTCTATGATGTTATAACTGGTTGGCTGAATGAGGGGAGAGCAGTAGATGTCATCTACCCTGACTTCAGTAAGGCTTGACACTGTCTCCCACGACATCCTCATTAGGAAGCTGAGGAAGTATGGACTACATGAAGAGACAGCGAGGTGGATTGAGAGCTGGCTGTGTGAAAGAACTCAGAGGGTTGTGATTAATGGAGCAGTGTCAAGTTGGAGGCTTGTAACCAGTGGTGTCCCCCAGGGGTCAACACCCGGCCCGATCTTGTTCAATACATTCATCAATGACCTGGATGAGGGGACAGAGTGTATCCTCAGCAACTTCACTGATGATACCAAACTGGGAGGGGTGGCTGACACTCCAGAGGGCCGCGCTGCCATCCAGCGTGACCTGGACAGGCTGGAGTGCTGGGCAGAGAAGAACCTAATGAGGTTCAACAAGAGCAAGTGTAGGGTCCTGCACCTGGGGAGGAAGAATGCTAGGCACCAATATAGGTTAGGGGTGGACCTGCTGGAAAGCAGTTCTGAGGAGAAGGATCTGGGGGTCCTGGTAGATAGTAAATTATCCATGAGCCAGCAATGTGCCCTTGTTGCCAGGAAGGCCAATGGAATCCTGAGCTGCCTAGGGAAGAGTGTGGCCAGTAGGTCGAGGGAGGTCATTCTCCCCCTCTACTCGGCGCTGGTGAGGCCACAACTGGAATACTGTGTCCAGTTCTGGGTTCCCCAGCTCAAGCGGGACAGGGAACTTCTGGAGAGAGTCCAGCGTAGGGCAACAAAGATGACTGGGGGATTGGAGCACCTCCCTTATGAGGAAAGGCCGAGGGAGCTGGGACTCTTTAGCCTGGAGAAGAGAAGGCTGAGGGGAGACCTTATTCTTGCTTAGAAGTATCTAAAGGGTGGCTTGAAGGAGGATGGAGCCAGACTCTTTTCAGTGGTTCCCAGTGACAGGACGAGGGGCAACAGGCACAAGCTGGAACAGAGGAAGTTCCATTCAAACCTAAGGAAAAACTTCTTTACAGTGAGGGTGACAGAGCACTGGAACAGGCTGCCCAGGGAGGTTGTGGAGTCCCCTTCTCTGGAGATTTTCGAGACTCGCCTGGATGCAGTCCTGAGTAATGTGCTCTAGGCATTCCTGTGTCAGCGGGTGAGTTGGACTAGATGATCTCTAGAGGTCCCTTCCAACTCTGAAAATTCCATGATTAAGGACCTGAGTTCTTACTTCCTCTAAGTGCGTGAAAATATGCTCCAGTATTTAAGGTTTCAGAGTGTCAATCCCTTACTCAGAAGTCAAAAGCTAACCATATTTGCAGAACAGATTTGTTACAGAAATATAAAAGTAAACATAATGCAGATGTACTAATTAATGAAAAAAGATAAAAGAAACAGCAAGGAAACATTGGCAACTGGGAAGTCATGAAGCTTAGGAATCCAATAGTAGTAGATGATTAAACAGGTTATGCAAAATTCAAATTATCTAGTAAAAATTTTAGGTCTGGCTAAAAATGGGAGTATTTTTCACAGGCTTGAAAAAAAAAACCTAAGTAGTAAGCAAATCCGCAGCACAGAGGAATCAAACAAATGGCAGCAGGAACTTCTTTCACTCCTGTGACACTGAAGTCTATGTGTTGCCCTAACTCCACTCCAAACACACCATTCTTCTCATCTCGGTCTTCCAGGCAAGGCAGATTTTCAAGTCAGGAGACCAGCTGATAACATTTCTTCTGGCAGCTGTGTATCTCCGTTCTAACATGAAAACTATACATTTTCAAGCCAGAAGATAATTACAGTAACTGCCACTAAGAACCCTTATCTCTAAGTAGCAAAAACCTTAACAATAGGCCTAAGTTGAATTGTTAGGACTTTTCCATAAGTCAAATGAAATGCATGAAGTACATAAGCAGTTCAATAACCAAAATATACTACACCTGGATATTAAGAAGCAAAAGTTTCTTCTTTCTTTTTCCTTTGCTTTTTTAAATTTTTTAAATAGTGAAGAATCTATTCTTGTAAGCAAAATGTTATTAACTGCAATTAAGAGAAAGAACCAAGCCTCATATAACTTGATAGCATTATGTTCTACTAATTTCTAGTGAACAAGAATAGTGTTTATCTTAGAAACCAGAGAGAGCTTTTATATATTTTAATCAACGACATCCTGTTATAACAACACTTCCAGTATCATTACACAAATTACATTGAAGATCGATATAATCTTTTCCATTATGTCTCTGCCTGACAATTAATACTTCTCTAGACTTCAATGGTATATGAATATTGTGGTGGTATACATACATTATTCCATTTTCTTAAGAGACAAGGAAATTAATCAACATTTAAAATACATAACAACGTGAAATATTTTGAACTTACCTTCTTTTTTTGTGTTCTGTTCCTGCCTCCCAACCAATCATCCATCTGCTCCTCAATTTCTTCAATTGAAGCTCCATGATCATATGATGGAATATATGCAGTGGACTCCAGAACTGTGTATACAGGGAATTCTGATTTTGCTTTCTTGACTTTAGGCTTCTTCTCCTCTATACAAAAGTAAAAAAGAAGAAAATACTGTAGGGAAGTATAACTCAGAAGCAGGCTTAGCTCCTCAACTCTTAATGCTGTATTAAAATTTCCACTGAGGAAGGGGGTTCAATTTCTTTGTTAAAAAGAGAATTCAGAGGTTTGCATAATAATTTTATTTTTATGAAAAGTAAATAGCAATGCACATGCTTATCCCCTCTTCTATCTGAACTATGCCTTAAAGGGCCAAATGAGGAGCCCCTCAAAAACACAGTTAGCTCATGTCACTACTACACCACCTGGCAATTAAGATTAGTACAGGCAAAAGCATAGGGAGTTGTTAAAAGATTTCAAAAGTCCAGCTGGCTTCAAAGAAACTGTCAAAGCTAGAAATATGAGTTTTAGACAATTTGGTACTGCTTTGTGGTCAGCTGTGCTGCATAAAAGCTTCCGAGTCAATAGCTAGCTTCTCTGTTCACAGATTTCTGTAACTACAAATAGCTCTGTTCTAGCACTTACGTGGAAGATTTAAATGTCGGACCTCATTTCTCAAACTGATCACTGTTTTCTGCTCTCTCTGTCCTTCAAATGGTATTAAATGGGAGCAGCAAAATTAGGGGCAGGAAAGAGGGACAACAATCTAAACCCCAGCAACTGAAAACATATCGCCTATATAAGATGATCTCAAAAGAACAAATTAAGATTGATTGAAAATTGCCAGAACTTTAGGAAAGACAAGAGGATGAGGATCAGAAAAAGAAGCTTTAACACTCAGAAAGCATCCAGAAACCTCAGGTATGCCAAGTGGGACTCTCTTGTTTTTTCCTCATTATTTTAAAAATATGCTGTATTCACAATAACTGGATGCTCCTAAGGATGCTCCTAAACTGAAAGAGCTGATCTAATGGCTGGCTGCAGCCAAAAGAGGAAAGTTCTACTCTGCCTCCACCTTTCCACTCTCCACTGTGTGCTTACGTGCTCCCCTCTCTTCTATTCGTGCTTCAACAGTCATCTAACCACTCAGCAAAATAATTCAATTCACTAATCTAGCAGAAAATTACTCTTTTACCCTCAAACAAAAACAAAGAATCCAACTTGTTTAAAGGTGGTGGGCAAGGAAAAGGAGAACCATGCTTTTCAGCAGCAGTGGGCCATTAGATCAGCTTATCTACCTTTGCAACCATGCCCAAAATAATACTCTTCTGAGCACCAGAGGAAATAACTGTTTTTCATGAAAACCTTCTTAAAAAAAAAAAATCCTGAAGAGGACAGAAGGACTGTTCCCAACAGACTCTGATGCAGAACTCATTTTCGTAACAGTATATGTGCAGGAGTAGAACAGTGAAAAGACTCCACGGACTTGACAAACTCCTAGGAACTGAATACTTCAGAAAACAATAAATGGAGAGAGAACTGTTTCATAGAACTTTTCAGAAGTCCAAGAAGAACAGGAAATTCTTACAGATATTGAAAGTTAAAAGAATGAGTAATGATCTTTTAAACTTTTAAATGTATGTTGTTCAGAGACCTCTTTTTGTGGAAAATCTCTAACTTTGCTTGTAATTGTCAAATTACTCTCAATAAATTACATATTAAGTAAAAACTTGTATTTGGATCTTTTTTTAGCATCCTTCTGTAGGTATGCATAGTAAATATAACTAAATGACTTATACTCCCCCCAAAAAAATAAAACTAAAAGAAAGCCCAAAAATGTTAACCAGTATTTCTCTCATTGTTCAGATGTTATTAAAGACAATACTGTTGCAAAATTCTTTTTGTCTATTTCAAAAAGTAATTTTTATAACCAAATCACACATATTAACCATTACCTCATTCTTCTCCAAAGTTGCCATATGTAATAGCTTCTGGAGACAGCATTAAGATTTGCAAGGATAAGTAACAATGGCTTCACCAGCTATTTACTGGAAACACATATACTGGCAAAAATATTCTAGGAAGTTACCTTAAATGACAATTCCCACTACTGTATTTCAAACCTGCAAAATAATGAAGCACGCTGCATGTGTTCACTTGGAATTATTTAACAGTGGAGACACACCGAGACAGCTGCATTTTGCTGTATCTTGCACCCCATCAGCTACTGTTTGCTCATTTTCCATCTCAAAATATGCAAATAGTTAAAGCCTGAACACATCTAACTAACATTTAAAAAATTAAGAACTTAGCCTACAAATAGGTCACCTAGGCTTTTTCTGTAGTTTTAGAACTAATTCTGTAACAGTATTTCCAGAAGGCACTGCACCTCCGTTTAAAATGAGGTATCAAAGACAGTGTTTAGGCTTTCTTCAGACATTTAGGTGAGAGAGGAAGACCTAACATAGATAAGAGACCCTGCCATTTGCTGACTATAAAGGAATGAGAAATCCCACCTGGAGAAGATGGCTGTACAACCTCAAACAAGCACTCAACAAGAATTAAAAAACCTGTCTCTACTGTCTCCCATGCATGTACAAAAAGACGAAGGAGTTCAGCATATCCCTTACGTACCACAACAGCTGCCATATTGAATTAAAAATAATAAATAGAATTGAAGTCACAGCACGTTTGCCATAGAGCTCCCAATAACCCATTGAGAACAGTTTCACCTCAGAATTTTCAAAAGCCACTTTTTAGAATAGGAAAGCACATAAAAGTGGTTTAATGGTAACATCATAAAGAATTTTAGATGGGGGAAGTTCAGAAGTTATGTTCAGAGGTAATGATGTACACTATGAAGCCCCAACATAAGGCAGCCAAGCACTGTTGTTCTTTCAGGTGAAGACTGAGAAGGCAAAACAGATCACTGAAACTATTTCATCCAAACAACAAAAGTCCGTAGTAGATACCTAGGAAGAAAACCTCTCTCTTTCCGTTGTACCTTTTCATTATAATTCAACTGGCAGCCGAAAAGACACTTGTGACTTGACCTGGTGCTTTCCCCTGAAGAGAATAGGGATCAGGTTTTCCAAATACTAAATGATGCCTAGACAGCTGAATCCTACATCTGCTAAGGCTTGACAGACAGCCAGGAAGCTGGTGCTGCTGCCGCTGCCACCACCACCACCACAACCTAATGCAAGGATGTGTTTGATGGTGCTGACAGTAGTGACAACTGCAGCTGTGATTCAGAGTTTTGAAACACAAGTGTTGCCTTGATACTTAGCGTCATCTTCTAATAGTGCTGGGTTTAGACTGTATCACCATCCACTATAACAGAACAGGCTTTGCAAATGCATTTTTCTCCTCCAATCCCAAATATTGTTCTAACACCGTTGCATATAAACCTAACTGAAATGAAGGAAAAACACGCATAAAAAGATTTCAGAGGTTCCTCCCAGTTTTGTTGTTCACTGGAGACAAAAAATCAGACCACTATGCCCTATGCAGTCACCAATATCCAGCGGACCTTAACTATAACCAGAGTTACTGGTGCTGACACAACTAAATGCAGTGAAGAGAAACAGTCTTGGTGAAACCAGAGCCTGACTTCAACCTCAATAGGGTAAATGAATAGCTTACTTTCACTACTATTTTCTGGGAAAATTATGTATTTTAATTGCCAAATTACAGTGTAGTAACTTTTCTAGTTTATTAAGTAGAATAAAAAAAACAGGCAACAGCAGAAAGTAAATGGATAATCCAAGATTGTAAGCACTATGGAAACTGTTTGATATCTACCACTTCAAAGTATAATGATCAGTATTTTACATGAGTTATGACTTTTACAGAGTTCTAGTCCTGTAGCAGAAGAAATTTTGTTTTATCATTTGCTGAATTCATACCGCAAAAGATACTAATTTTCCATCAGTAATTTCCACCATTAGAACTATCAAGTTCTTTACCAGAAGCCTAAATTTGACTGTGCCTTTAACAACTTAGAGTTAAAAAACAGAGATGTAATTTGTCCCCTACGTTTGAACAGCATATAAAAACACCCATCACTGGGATGCCTAGACTTTAACAGATAACAATTAGCTAACTCTCTAACCTATACAGTACTTCATGTTTCTAAAGGCCTCCAGAACTACTCCAGTACTGGCTATACATTTTATTAGCTCATGGTGCCATGATCCAGAGGTTTTGAAGTTTGATGAATTACTTGCATATGATCAGATACTTTGACCTTCCTCATTAGTCCTTCCACCTCATTACTACATTAATTTTATCAATGGCAGAATTAGTAGTATCTGGCTAATGGTTACTTGCTGTCACTTTTAGAAGATAAGGAATCAGCTAGCATTTTGGATCTAGCACCATGTAATAAAACAGTGGTGCTTTTTCCATGGTAAATGTCAGAGGTTCATATTTTCAAGTTTTCAGAAAAGTATACACTGAGTTTACCTGTCAGTTGATGTAAATGTAAAGAAGTCAGAGAATTTTTTGCAGAAAAAATGACCGCTTCATATAGAAAGAAACAAAAAAACCCCAAAACAAGTGCTGGACTTCTGCAAAAGAAAGTATGACACATCAAGCTGGAACTCCCTCTCTCTGCAAGGCTTCTAAGCTTTAAGCATGAACAAGAATTTGCAGAAAACATGGTCAAAAAGACAGCGATGTCTTGAAAAATCACAGAAAGAAACGGGGCAGACTCACTGGTATCTCATGCATTGATAAGCAAGAAATATGATCACACACAGAAGTAGACAGCAAACATCATTTTGGCAAGTCAGTAAGACACTGCGTTGAGATCTCCTTTTCTTTCAATATTGTTCACTTACCCACATAACTATGAAAGAAAACCAAAGCATTTACAGTATTAAAATTTGTTTAAAACATGACAGAGAAAATTTCATTTGCGTGTACAGCAGCACAGTCAGACAGAAAAAAAACAGACCCAAAAGTCTGGAAGAAAAGTTGTACTGAGGTTTTGATAGTCTGCTGAAAAAATGGAGCAAACTATATTCAATACTAATGCAAAAATGGGGCAAACACTAATATGTTTAAAAATACAAATTTCTGTACTCATAATAAAGCCAATGGGATTATATGAATGCATCACAAGTTGGAGACATATATACATCTGCTGTACTGAGACCTAGAAGCTAGTTTATTTTTGAGCAAACGGACTAAAAACATGCTCAGTGATGAATATATCTCCAACTACAAAAAACTTCTTACAAGCTGCAGGGTTTGATGTCTTTCATCTTCTTCTCTGAGTGCCTACCCTTCCCAAAACTTCCTACTCCCCCAAACTACCTCATCCCCATAATATGAAAGGGTTAGAAACAAACCTCCAATATCTGAGAGCTAATTTGTCTTCCAACAAACACAGAATGAAACACACATGCCTCTTTCAAATGAACGTCACAATACTGTATGTTAGGGGAATATTTTCCATAAAATCTGAAGCAAGTTTTGTAGGGAGAGGCATCATATAGCCGAGTTGAAAAAACTGGGAAAAGCACATAAGCTTGTAAGTTCAAAATCCTTTCAGCAGGCCTGCCAAAACAATCAGTGAAATGGATGATACTTAGTTGGCCATAATTAGGCTTCAGAGGTAACAATTAAGTGATTAGAACATTCACACCCACACCAACCAAAAAAGCATGCATTATATGAATTAATTTTTTCTGAACCTGCCTGTCTTACAAATCAGTACTGAGCAGGCATGTGAATGCTGCATTTTGGCAGGGAATAATACTAAACACAATTATCCAAGATATTTGTCAATTATTTGGAAATAAATGTAAAGTCACCTTCAGTATAGTGCTGGATTACATAAATTTGGTCAAAATGTTTTAGAGTGAAGAGGAAAGTAGAAGAAGAAGTAGGAACATGGACTGACTAGTTTGGGGCCAATCCAATCAAAAGCATTTTTGAAAATTACATAGTTAAGGACCTTATGTCCTATCCAGACTTATGAGGGACTGTGTGCAAGGAGCCTATGATGTAAGAGCTTTGTAGACAAGCAATCTGAAACGAGCTATCAGAGCAATGGGAACTAAGGTAATCTGTGATTCTGTAAACAGAACAGTAATAACAGAAGAAACATGATTTTAGTGTATCCTCAGCAAGTTCGCTGATGATACCAAACTGGGAGGGGTGGCTGACACTCCAGAGGGCCGCGCTGCCATCCAGCGTGACCTGGACAGGCTGGAGTGCTGGGCAGAGAAGAACCTAATGAGGTTCAACAAGAGCAAGTGTAGGGTCCTGCACCTGGGGAGGAAGAATGCTAGGCACCAATATAGGTTAGGGGTGGACCTGCTGGAAAGCAGTTCTGAGGAGAAGGATCTGGGGGTCCTGGTAGATAGTAAATTATCCATGAGCCAGCAATGTGCCCTTGTTGCCAGGAAGGCCAATGGAATCCTGAGCTGCCTAGGGAAGAGTGTGGCCAGTAGGTCGAGGGAGGTCATTCTCCCCCTCTACTCGGCGCTGGTGAGGCCACAACTGGAATACTGTGTCCAGTTCTGGGTTCCCCAGCTCAAGCGGGACAGGGAACTTCTGGAGAGAGTCCAGCGTAGGGCAACAAAGATGACTGGGGGATTGGAGCACCTCCCTTATGAGGAAAGGCCGAGGGAGCTGGGACTCTTTAGCCTGGAGAAGAGAAGGCTGAGGGGAGACCTTATTCTTGCTTAGAAGTATCTAAAGGGTGGCTTGAAGGAGGATGGAGCCAGACTCTTTTCAGTGGTTCCCAGTGACAGGACGAGGGGCAACAGGCACAAGCTGGAACAGAGGAAGTTCCATTCAAACCTAAGGAAAAACTTCTTTACAGTGAGGGTGACAGAGCACTGGAACAGGCTGCCCAGGGAGGTTGTGGAGTCCCCTTCTCTGGAGATTTTCGAGACTCGCCTGGATGCAGTCCTGAGTAATGTGCTCTAGGCATTCCTGTGTCAGCGGGTGAGTTGGACTAGATGATCTCTAGAGGTCCCTTCCAACTCTGAAAATTCCATGATATAATCAGAAGATGACAAAAGTTAGAACACTACATATACACCCAGGGTCCAATACTTACAGCTCCATTGGAAAACGAAACAAAGTTCAGAAAATCCACAGAAATTAAGGGCTAAAGAAACGCTGCAGATAAATAAAGCTTCTTTTTGTAAGCACAGAAAAATGGTAATAATGAACAACTCAAAGGTAAAGCTAGAGACATCCATACTGAAGTTAAGATATAACTACATAACAGTAAAATTAATTGTCTGAACAAACCATGAAGAACAGAAGGCATCTCAGCATTCTCTGATCAATATTGTATCTTGCATAACAAGATACTAAAAGCTAAGAGCATCAGTGGTACAAGTCAAACAAGACAAGTCATGAGAATCAGTATTTTTCACTGATTTTTGCCTGTAACGGCCTGAAATAAACACATTATACTAAATGATCTAGTGATGTCTTCCAACCCTAAGTTTCATGAAACTATACAAAAAGCTATCCAAGCAACATGCTATATTCCAAGCTGTCTGGAAATGGAGAACAACCAAGCCTAAACAAACTTAATCACATGTATTAAAGGTTTCACTACCGCTCTGGATTTTTCACAGTGGGCACTCAAGTAAGACGTCTTACTATAAAAGCTGTATAAAGAGATATAAATACCACTGTAGATACCATCACAAAGCTCCGATACAGAAAGGCGGCTAGTAATGCAGCCATAGGGCTAATATTCAGTTAAAGCTTGAATGATGGACTTGAAGAAAAAAAACCCCAAAACCTAAGTACTATTCAACATGGTTTATAACTAGAAACAAAACAGTTTCTTGCCATGGATTGTTCCAGATGCCTTGTACCTCAGGGCAATAATTCTGGATTTACGATGCAAATATGTTCGCTAACTGGGATGCCAGCAAAGAGTTCACCTGTGCATCCAGCAGCTCCTATTTCTTTAAAAAGGAATATTTTAAAACTAAATTTAGTCTCCGTATTGAAGGTCAGGGAAAACAAACAGAAGAAGAACAGAAAGTAAGAGAACTACCAAGGCTAAGTATAAAGAAAGAAAAACAGATGCGTTTTCCCCCAAAATGGACGTGGTTGAAGTACTCCATGCAAGAAAAGGATCAGTTGAGCTGCTAGAATTTGTCTTGATAATTACTTAAACCTTGTAATTTAAGTTTAAAAAGTGGCAGAGACATCTCTCCTGACAATGTATGCTTAAGTCTTCTCAGTTTAATGATTACTCAGTTCAGTTAATACATACTGTATTTTACATCCGACTATGTAGAACAGGGCTATCTATTGTTACAGAACCACTCTCTGATGCAGGGATTATATGCATGTGTGACACTACAGGAGAGGGAGAAGTTAACAGAAAGTTTATTAGTTAAAGCACTTTCATTTTAAAATAAATTTTATGTTCAGGTATCTAAACGTGAAAAGGGCATCAGAAAAGGGCATAAGGCAAACCATTTTTATTTTTGTATGCAAAACACTCAGTTATCTGGAATTGGAAGGTGTCCCTGCCCATGGCAGGGAGTTGGAACTAGATGATCTTTAAGGTCCCTTCCAAGCCAAACCATTCTATGATTCCATGATCTGTAATTCCATACAAAACCACATTTCCTAGAAACATAAGGTCTGTATTGTAAGTTGCTGTATTTTTGTAAGGTAAAGTTGTAAAGTTGCTATATTTTACTAAGGTAGTAATGACAGTTTTGAATGGATTGAGAAATGGTAAGAAACACTGAAAAAGTGCCAGAAAAATAAATCAAAATTGTGCATAGTCTTGACTTACCAAGAAATTACTTTTTCACACTCCTTACCAAATATAGCACTTTAATGACATCTCAATACTGTCCTCTTTCCTACTTGGCAAATATTTTCCTCCTCCAGTACCCTTCTCTGGTTTTAGTTCAAGCCGCCTACAGAATACCGCACAATTTCAGCGGGAAAGCAGATAGACGTGGGGGTAAACTAGCAATTAGTTCATGAAAAAACAAGCACTGTAAAACAGCTATTGCTAATCTGCATGAGATACATTTACTCAATTAGATAGATGGAACTGTTATTATGAACTCACATTCCACGGATGGTCTCTAAAATTAAGAAGAATGGGGGCAAACAAAATGCACATTTGGTGATTTACAACCTTTCTATGCTAATTGTGAAGTGACAATGCAGAACAATATAATGAAATAAGCAAATTTAACAGATGCTTTGCATGCAAGCTTCAGGAAAAAATTATATAATTTATTTTTGGATCCTGCTCACACGCCAGTGACGTTGGACCACCTGGCAGACATGGGGGTCACATGCCATGTTGCACCGAGCAGCATGATAGGGGACAGGGTGGTGCTTCTGTCAGAGGTCAGGGGTGACCTGGAAGGGGAAGAGTGCCAAACCCACACCTCTCGTGTGTAGGCACTGCTACTGGAGGTAACAAAATAAAAGTGACTCTTGCATGACACCTAGCAGAGGAGAAATACTGAAAAGTGCCCATGTGGTCTTTCAGTGAAACACAGGAACATGCACACTACAATTTTAATGACTTTATACTTTCACTTGCTCTTCTGTTTTAAAAAACCAGTCCTTTTAAAACAGTAGTTCACAGATTTCAATGTAGAATGTATGCCAGCTATTTTGAACAATGGCAATACGTTACTATCTGACAATTTAACAAGTTTTTAATAACCCAAGTCAAGACCCTTTTCAAGGGCCCATTTTGTGGTAGGTATCTCAAACATAATGGCAGGCCTTCCTAACAAGCATTAAATGCACTATTTTGCTAGATTTGGCCTGGGTCCATGATGCTCGCTGAGGTGCTGAATGTTATCCATTTTCTCAAAATAGATTCAGCTACAGATAAGTTAGAAATTACTGCTGAAACTGGACCTCTTTGCCGATTTCACAAAATTAAGCTATTTTGTAAATACAAATAATGCAGCTGTATTTTAAGTGCCTGAAGGCTTATGCATACTCAAAGCTAGTAAATTATTATAGGGCACTCAATGCACTTGTCAGAATAAAGGAACTTAAAAGCATACACTTAAGTATAGTAAATAAAGCAAGCAAGCACGCACATACAAACAGACAAAAAAAACTTTTAAAATTGTCTTCAGAAGAGGGTAGGTTTAATCACTGGCAAAAGCAAATAACGGAAAGAAGAAAAGGAAAAGTCACCTATAATTATTCTGAATACTTTATTACGGGAAATGCTAATTGCCTTCTCTGGTCTTTTATAAGAGTGTAAAGACTTTAAGGCATTTATTTCAACAATAGCATGAATCCATCCCCGAAGTCTGCATCCATGCTTTTGGAAATGCAAATTATTTCAATTTCTATCACAAAAATCAACTCAATATGCACAAAAGAATTACTAAACATATTATTAAAAAAAATACTTACAAAGAGAACACAAGAACGTTCAAAATGCAAGAGGTCACTTCTGAAAAACGTATACTTTGAGATCTATACATTTGATTTTCCTCTCCTGTAAAGCAACATTTCTAGCAAAGTATGCTTTTGTTGCTACTATATAACTATCACCTGAGTTTTATGCTTCTACAGGAACAAACCAGCAGCCTACTGCAAAATTAGTCACAAAATCAAAAGCTTATTTAAATTTAACAGCAGTACAGAAACATACAAAGCACATACTTTAGAAGATTATAAAAATGTTTGTTCACGTACATCCTGTGTAATAGGTATATCATATTACATCTTTGTTTATTAAGACAGTGGTAAAGACTCACTCTGAAGTGTTTCAAGTTCAGCCTTAGCCAGGGCATCTTCTTTCGCCTTCATTTTTGTTTCTTTATATTCTACATATAATTGTCTGGCATCCTTTAAGAAAATGTTGCAATGGCATTAGCATCCTTATACAAACAAGTTATTGCAATGGCTCTGTTTTAAGTTCTCAATTAACCTTGCAAAAAAAATTAAGGTACATTCATTTCCTTGAGTTACAGTAATTTTCAGTACAGAAAGTATTTGTTTAGAATGTAGAATTTCTGTGTAATAAAGGTCCAAATGTAATAGTGTTGATATTATAGACTATGATGCTCATCAACAACCTGAAAAGCAAAATAGTTAGAAAAACATTTCTGATCACTACCTACAGCTTTGTAAGAGGCCGGGTACCCTCTTTACTCACATCAGCAATCTGGAAGTTCAAGGAAGAAAGAAAAGTTTTTAATTAGAGTAGTGTGTGCAGGGACAAACAAAGGCAATTGCTAGGCAGCAGTCGTCTTAGTGTGAACTCATTATGGTAACACTAACTGAATGTTCCAAAACCTAACTTGTTTCCCCCCCTGCCCCCCTCCCCCTTTTTTTTTTAAGCCAACTTCTACATTGCTATTAAAGTGTTGAAAATATATATTAAGTTTTTTCCCCAAGGATTGGATTCTAATATGAAATCTATTTAGCAAATTTACACATAAAACTAGAAGTCTTGTCACAAATCTCACAATAAGTTACACATTTCCAAGATCTGATGAATTAGTAATTAGAGATTTGCATTGAAAGCCTTCCAATATGAACAACCAGATCGCTGAAGGTATAAAGAGTTTTCTTACTCTCATTTAGCAGTTTAAGAGATTTCTATACTCATTCAAAAACTTTCAAATGAATCTATAATAGAAATGCCAAAATAGAAAAATTATTATTTATCATTTCCAAGCATGCAGAGCATCTATTGTATTAAATCAAAATTAATAATAGTATTAGATAAACCTATTTTTAGCTCTTTAGAGCCAAAAAAGTTTATTCTTGTTATTACATTAACAGTCCCACTTTTTACATATAAAGCGTGATTTAAATTTTTATGTAGAATGTATTGTAAAACATCAGTAAATATTTTTATAATTTCAACTATAATCCCATAAACTTGAACAAAATCTGGTCTCATTAAAAATGAAATCAGACATCTTAATAAATTTTGAAAATAAAAAAACTGAGTTAAGCAGTCGTTATTGCTGCCTCTAATGGTAGAAGTCATCCAAAACCATTGCTTCCTGCAAAGATACTATGACACAACAGTTGTTCTTTGCATTATACTGGCCTCTACCCCTTCAAGGATACTTGACAAAGGTGCGACAACACAGGACAGACTCATAATCCAGCTCTGAGCAGAACTTTGTAATGTTTTTTTGGAAACATCTCACTAATACAAGTCAGCATGCCTGAAGAAAAACTCTGACAAATTCCCACAAGAGATCAGTAAGGTTTCGTCTCCTTCTAAAATACCTCTTCTTACTCCCTATTTGTCTTTATATTTGGGTACGGGAAATGGGAAGTTACAATTCTCTGCCAGGTTTACGTAGGAGACCACAGCACACAGAAGAAATTTTAAAGACTTTACATAACTTTTTGCTGCTGGAACATAGCAGGTGAGAGCATTTCACATGGTTACAGTTTTGGTTTTAGGGATGGGGAAGAGGTGGTTTTTGATGGTTGTAGTAGAATTGGGGACAAAAAAGAAGGCATGTAGGTACAGGAGGACTACCATTAATAGTAGGTATGAAGGCTTTGAGGAAACATATTCAGTTTCTATATTACAACACTGAATGCCAGAATTAGGATCAGCATTGGTTCTCTTCCGGTTTACCTGAAACATGAATTCCCTACCATATATGGAAACTTTCCTTGTACTCTCCAGATTTGGACTATTTGCATCATTAAGAAACAGGCATAAATGTAACGGTTAACTTCTGCTATGAGTTTGAGATATTTGGGTTGCATGGCATACACAGGACTCAGAAATACTGATATCCAAAAAATGCTTTTGTTTTAAGGCTATGATTTCAAAATGGCTACAATTAACTGGCATTTAAATTTAACCCATTTGACACTGAAAGCCAATATTTGATGCTAAATTCTGGTGCAAAATCCATTATTGCTTGTGGGATCTCCAGACAGCAGGCACTAGGGGGTAACTGTCAATCTCTCCAGCACGTCAATCATGGAACAATTGGAAATGTGGCTCAGATGAAAATGAGACACAATAGCTGAACAACAAAGAAAACTAGTCAGAAGCACGTAAATGAAATTTAGTAGTATTGTTGCCTTACAGATATAAAATGGATTATCACTGCAAATGGAGTAATATCCAGATAACAAAGGCAACATTAGTCTTTTATCTTATTAATCACAGTTTATTATAGCTGATACCATAATCACAAAAAAAGGGGAGACCGCACATTTTAAAGCACACATAAAAATGTATACATATAAAGTAAAACAAAAAAACCCAACCAAAAATGGATTTTGAAGATTTGAAAATCAAATCCTTCCCACAAAAGCAAAGAAAAGGCTCTACAGGTTGTAAAGTGAAATTAAAAGACATACCTGAGTAAAGATTTTAGCCACAGACAAAAGCTATATGGGTATCAGACCTTATAAATCAAAATGAAAGAAATACTGGAAAACAATTTAAAATATAAAGTTCTTTGAAGAAAACTTCTGCCTTAGCATAAATAGCACTTTTCAATTTACCTCTCAGTAGTTTTCAATAGTATCAGTCTAAACAGGAATATGGTAGTAAGAGTATTTCAAAACAGATTTATGTTCAGATTTTTTACTTTTCCAAAGTGATACATTTAAGCAGTCATTTTGCCTCAATTCAAACATTTTAGGGCCCTAAAAACACTGGCAATATAGATACAGCCTCTTCCAATCTAATGCTCCTTCCCCAAGATTCAGTAGTGATTTTTCTTTTAGAGGATCTTTTCCCAAACAGCTCAAAATATGTACAACATCAAAATTTTATACCTAATATATACTTCACCTTCAGTAGATAATAAACATAAGAAAAGCAACATTTTTGTCCTTCTCCGGGTGGAAAGGGACAGAGGAAAGAGACACACAAATACAAAGCTTGGAACTGTTCTAACTAAAAGCTCTAGCTTACCTAATCAGAAATATTTTGTTTTCATTTGGAGGAGTTTGAGAAGTTTTCAAAAAAGAACATCAACACAAATGCATTGCTTTTCTTCACTATTAAAGCAGTAATATGCACGTAGTTAAGCAAAAAGAGTAATGAAGAGGGCTAATATATGCTGGTTTATCATACTATGATTTCAAATATATACTTTTCAAAACAGAACAGAATGAAAAAAAACAGTGTATTAGAAACATAAAATCCCGCTATTAGTATTTCTAAATTATATTTCAGCTGCCATGTATAGGAAGTTCCTGCCTTTACCCTCATATTGAACCAAAAATTTCAAGAAGTGTTGCAAAAAAGAAAAATAAAATTGACAGTCAAACACTTCACTAACATATTTTCAATATTTTAACCACAATTAAGAACTAAGAATATTGAAAAATTCTTGTATTTCAGTTCCTCTTTGTACCAGTATTGTCTTGTGTCAATAAATTTGAGATTACCAAGATAAAGCCACACTTGAGTTACACAAAAATATTGGACTTTTAAGGGCTTTTTTCTTTGTTTGGGGGTTTTGGTTGGGGTTTTGGTTTTTTTATTTTGTTTTGGTTTGCTTGTTGTTTCTAAATCAACAGATACAGTATTTATTCAAACTGTACTAATTCTGGAACTAAAAACTTCAGGTTTGAGTAAGACTCAGCCACTCCAGCCTCTCCTTGACTTTTAGAAGGGGTGATGAGGTTTTGTTGGTTTGTTTGCTTTGTGGGTTGTTTTTTTCCCTGCAGCTAATCTTCCTGGCTTTCTGGTCTACCTCAGAAAGACTAGAGATTATGAGAAATAAGGCAAACATTGGAAACAACTTGCTGTATTGGCCATATGTGAATCTTCACTACAGATTTTGTGATAGAATCAGCTTCACATCTTACTTCTCTGGGTGAGGGACTGATACAAACAAAATGCATCCCTTCAGAATTCACAGTTAATTGGAAACTTTCCCACAAGCATAGTTAAAATCAGTATACTGAAGTAATTTTATTTGCATTAATTCTTATTAAATCAATCTGTAGACTTAAAAAGAAATATTTGTATGAATTTCTTGAGTACAGCTTTTTTGTACAATTTGTATAAAAAACAGAGAGAAAAAGGAGTCAAGTTAAAATTACAGCATTATCTGTCCTTCAATTTGCTATTACTGCACAATAAAATGCCAGCCATTATACCAGGCAAAACCACTCTTTTGATAAGTTTATAACTAGTAATTATCAATGTGTTACCATAAGAAGTAATATATATATAAAAAAAAGTTAAACATTATGATTTATATTTCTCTTTGGCATTTTTACATGTTTACTCAACGGCAAACTAGTAAACGAATAGAAATTGCATTACTTCCTCCTTTATAATCAGAAAACCATGGATTGACCTTGGAATAATACCTGGTGTGGCCAGGCTCTTCAGCTGTCCATAGCCTGTGGGCAGTTGAAGCATGGCTCCCAAGCCTTGGATGCACCAGGTGACCAGCAGCAGGCTGCGCTAATGCAGTATCTGCTGGGTATTTCCACATCCACGCTGGTCAAACAAAGGCAGCCAGAAAGGGGAACTGAGGCCAATACTGCAAGGTCTCCCTGGGACCCACTCACACCCCATGAAGCCTCATACCACAATAGAACTGTACCATTAACTGCGAGCCAGTATTGCCTTGTGCACCCGAGCTACTCTTGGAGCTACACTCCTTTAACGTGTGTGCTGGGATATGCAGACATACAGTAAGTTATGTGAAGGAGCAGAACGAAATTGGCTGCCACAGAACAACAGGCAATTAAAGGCAAATTTCCTTAGTGTCTTACGTTTACTTAAAACTTTCACTATGCAGGAAAACACATTTTGTCTCCAGAGCCTCAGACAGTACCCTGTTAGACGCAAATTATTTTTGCTCACTTGCATACACCCAGAATACCATCCACTCTCCTCTGACCTGCTTCTAAGCTTCTAATTGACCTCAGGGTCAAGAGCTTCATCCCTACTTTCGTCCTCCCAACAGCTGCGAAATAGCAAGAAACAGAGCAAATGGACAATCACTCGTGCCACACATCCTGCAATTGCTTGCTCCCCACAACTTATGTCAACATTGGTGCTGTACAGTAACTTGGAACACATAAAAACCCTGTAAAGATGGGAATTAAGGAGATATTTAACCTTACTGACTTGAATAAATCCTTTTTAAAAAAATACCTCTTTTTTAAGGCATATGTTATTAAATGCAATAAATTTTATTTTAATCACACATAATGATTTTATATGAAGTTATACGTGAAGACAAAAGCAACCCACACAAATGTTTGCTGACCTAATCAAATCTTGCTTAAAAGCTAACTTTGCCAAAGGAGATGCCCTGCTGGCAAAGCCTCTTGAGTTTAATGACACATTGCCAATCCGTTTAAGGCGAAAGCTGAACCATCGCTAAACAGGTGTTGAAATGTAATCATGGATTAATAGAAAACCTGAGGAAAAAATGCCAAGAAATTAAACACCTCTGGGTCACTAGTTTGAATCTATTCCAGGCTACTAAATCAGCTACAGTAATTACCATCTGGTAGTCTACATAAAAATAAATTACTGGCCTTTTTGTTTTAATTCACTTCGTGCTACACAAAGGTCTTTATAAACAAAAAGTTTCAATTGTAATTGAAAGCTTTGTTGATAATCTCACTAGGTTATACCCAGTTGAACTATGTATTGAGCTTGAACTGCCTTCTCATTACTGGCAAGCCACCAGAAGTTCCCCCAACAGTTCTCTGCTAGGGTGTATGCACTACACCTACACTATTATAGATAGAAGATGACAGAAAACTTTATTCTCTTAACAAGAATCCATTTCTGTCTGAAACAACCAAAAATGCTTTCTGCTCCATTACACTCAGGACAACAGCAGGCTCATAATTTAACTAATAAAAAACATTTCCTGGTGCTGACTAGTGTTAATGAAGTTGGTGTAAAAATAGACATTCATTGCTAAGCTTCACCACATCAAGCTGAAGGAAAAGTAGTTGACAGGAACACTAACAAACACTCTTATCTTCAGAAAATATTTCCTTCAGAAAACTGAAAAATAATTAACAACAATTTTAAGAAAGACAACTTTTCTTAAGTTGTATGTCTGCACATCCAAAGAAAAAACTCTAGTCAGCTGTTCTGGGAATAAACTGGGATTTACATATAACTGTTCTCCCACAAAAGAAAAGTACACTTAACGCAACTGTCTATTCTGTGTTACATTCACCATTTGAACTGAAATTCTTCACACTATATTTAGCTGGTTTGTTTCTTTGTAAGAACAATTTTCAGTTCCATTAAAGCATTTTAATTGAGTTTTGTTTCTTTTTTTTTCTTCTTCTTCTTTTATTTTTTAAAAATATATAGCTTTCTTCCAGGTTATTCTCATGAAAGAGTAAACTGTAAATTACCTGAGAAACAATTTGCATTCTTTTTCTATCTTTTTCTTGGCCTACATTATAAGAATTAAACTTGGTAATAGTCAATGTAATTTACACTCCACTTAATGTTTCTCTCACACCACAGATATTTGATTTATGACACATTTTATCTATTTTTTTCCATTCATTTCTTCAAACAAGCTTAAAGATGCTGTATTCACCCCAAATTTAACTAAACTAAATTCATGGATATAAAAGCCTATGTAGTCTCTCTCAAAATACAGTTGTCAACAGTGTAAAAAGAAAAAATAATTTTTTAGTTTCTCTCATCCTCCTCTCACCCATTTTTCTTCCAGTTTCTTGACATAAAATGCAGACTACGATAAAATGGCATAGGCCATCACAAGGGCATGCAAACAAAGCATTTTTCTTCAGTAAAGGCTCACCTTAATTATTTTAAGTGCCTTCTTCTGAAATCTGACATTTTGAAGGAGGAGGGGAAGTAGGAGAAAGACACTCAATTGGATAAGTGAGCGCCAGGCATGGGCAGAATCTCAGCAACCTGAATCCAGACAGAGCTGTTATAAGTAGAACATTCACATTAACTAACAGGGGGAGAGATAGATGCTAGGTAAAATGAATCAATACAAGAAGGGGCAAAAAGTTTCAATTGACCTCTCCTTGTGGTTTTTGTTTTGTTGGTTTGGCTTTGTGGGTTTGTTTTTTTATAGTTTCCTCTGAGGAAGAACTTGTGTACACAGGCAGGTGGTTTTGTTTCCTTCATTTGAGGAAGTAGTTCAGGTATTTCACTGACAGGGCTTTGAGAAACTCAGTGGCAGAAGCAACATTTAAAGTATTGCTAACTCTTACCCTTTTCTGTCCCAAACAGGGTTCATTTAAATACGGATGCATTTTTAAAAGTTAATCTACAATTTCATTAGTTGCAGATGAATGACAGCCAACTTTTAAAATAACTTGTTGGCTCTTAAATAACTGAAATAATTTAGATTAACTCAATAAACAACTAAAATCTGTAGCAGCCATCCTTATGTCAACCACTGTAACACATTGTTAAATAATTTGCATGTGTACCTAGCACACGTAATACTGCTCGGTATCTCTAGGAGTCTTCTCTTCCAGGTAAGCTGCCCTAGTGTTCTACTTATACTAAAAGCCTGAAATACTCTGAAATCTCAAGCCTATGTTAGTGTATTATTGAAGAGAAAAGCACTTATATTCAAAACAGGATCTCTGCACCAGGGTATAATCATGTAAGTATAGCTACTTTTTTTGCTGTATGTTGGTAATTGCAACTAAGGCAGAACTTGCTAAAACCTTAAATACAACTCAAAAGAGCCCAGAGGTGTCTCTGTTCCAGCTAGCTACAACATACAAGGTATCTTTTGCACTGTCATTGCAGAAAAGATCTCCAATGTGAGGTCACTGCTGCTCTCAATGCTCTTCAGAAGAGGTAATACTCAGTATTATTAATTATTGTTAAATAATAAGCTACAGATTCATTTCACGTACCTGAAGTCCTGAATATTACTATTATTGAAGATTACTTATATTTTATTGCATTTTTAACTTACATAATCAGCAGGTCATCTTAAACAACAACAAAACAAACCTTGGAGTTAAGCAGTAGTGTAATTTACATATGGAGCAATTTACTCTAGATAGGTGTCTACAAAACACGAAACCACTTTTGTTGTATTCATCTTGTCTGCCTATTCTGGCAGACATAGGAGCTGCTTTTTGAACAGAAAATCTGAAGCCTGTTATACTTACTTCTTAACAGATTATCTTAAAATCATAAAAAAGAGAAAAGGACAGCTTAGAAAGATTATAAGAAGTCCTAATTTAGAAGTCTTCATGAATCTTACTATATTCTATAATATTTTTAATATTTTGCAATTAAGGCAAAAGAGAAAGCACTATAATTATGAAGAAAGTTTCAAAAATGCAGCAACAGCAATTGCTGAACTTCCTTCTTTTCCACCTGACTCACCTCAATGAGGGAGGAACATCAAAGCTTAATTTGGACTCAACAGTTGATTTAATTAAGCATCATCATTTTTGCTTTAAAAACTTGCAAAAAGAACAGTTTCTTTAATAAAATAGCCACACAACTCTGATGAAAGTTTTAAAAGAGGAAGAGATGTTAACTTTTGCATCTCTTTGTAGCAAAGGTTAAAGACTATAAAAATGAATGCTGAAAACCCAAATTTAATTGCACTTATAACTTTTACAAGCCTTTTGCTAATAGATTAGGAATTATAAATTATATACTTTTTCCAGCTTGAACACAGAAATTGAACATTGATGCCATTTATACTATTTATACTTCAGAATTAATACTCAATATTTCTGTAAACCAAAGTAAAATCCACCTTCCATTCCCTGATCCATAGTCATTAGCAGTGACAAGGGTATTAAAAACAAATGGGTATATTCAAGGGAAATGAAAAGAAATAGCATGTGATATTAAGAAGTTGTTCTGTTAACTGCTCTGACAATACTTACACTGGATGAATATCAGCTCAATTTTACAGTTTATAGTATTAGATTAAAGAAACACAAGTGTGGGCATGTCTGCCACGTTTATGTTTACAAATTACAACCACACCTTTGTTACTTTACCTTAGTAATTCCAGGCATTGATTTATATCATTATCCAGTAACTCAAAAAACCTCAATCAGAAAAAGTAACTTCACTGTTCCCCCAAATTTAAATGTCATATTAATATTTGCTATGAAAACACAGCATTTGCCTATTTGAGATAAAAATACTTTTGTTAACAGACTGCTTAGAAGACATTGCTATTCCTAATTAGATGTATATGTATCATCCCTCTACCGCCATTTATTCTTGTAGGTTTGCCTAGCAGGAACTGCTGCTGAATTCCCTAGCACGTTAAGATTAATATCCATTTAAAATATTCATATTTTGATGAACTTATGATATTAAATTTGCCTTCAAAGAGAAATTTTTATTTTATATATATATGGTATGTGTTTGAGCCATAAAATTCATAAAACAAGTGCTACACATCTTAATATGCATAATAACCCCATCAAGAAAAATAAAGTAATATAACTTAAAATCATTACTATTACCTGGAATAGCTGAGGTAAAGCTTTCACAGTGAGACAGAACCATATTCCCAGCTTGCATGGAAGTAAGTCATGCCATTGTGGTTTGTCCAGTACTCTGCAGTCAAATAAAATTCTAAGTTGTTTATTACTGCCACACAATCTCAAAGTCAGAACTTTCCCATTATTATTCTTTAAGATGATTACCAGTTGTCAACTCCTATAAAAATGTGTAACTACATAATATTAAAGATACACTTTGATTATTTAATTAGAAAAATACATAACAGCTTATTTCTAATCACTGTTGTATTTTATTCTCTTAAAAAGGGCTTTTCTTCAAGAAAATAAATTTGTAAGCCATATAATCACTTCAGTTAAAAAAAAAAACACAAAAACAAAAACTGAAAAAACCTCAAGTCTCAACTAAGTGTTCACAAGTGCTGACAACCAGATATGAAGACTGTAGCATAAACAAAACAATACATAAAAATTAATGCCATTTGCAGTTCACTGGAGCATTACTCACTGATGTCATCAGGAAAGACGACAGGCAGAATGGTCTCTGATCTCCAGCCTGCATTGATCCAGTTCATGCCCCTGCTGTGTGAACTATTTAAACCCTTTATTTCTTTCTATGAATCAATAGAAGAAATGGTGGTATCTTTTGGAGGGTCCTGAAAGTCACTATTTCCCTATGTGTTTCTTAACAAACAATAGTGTTAGAAGCCTTTACCAACAAGCTTGTTTTTCAGTTAATCAGATAAAAAGCATTAAATCAGACAAGTATTAAAACCCCATAAAAGCTCCTTGCTTGGTATGGTAATAAACTAAAGCTTAAATAAATTGTAATTTGTTAATTGTAATCAAAGGCAAAAATCTTCAAAGATGGAAAGAGTTGTAAAATCTTCTAAAATCAACTTGTAGAAACAATACCCTTCTATAAGCCAGATACCATTAATTAAGCCTTAATCTTTCAGTTATTGTTGACCTGCTGAATAAACACCACACATTTATTTACAAATCAAAACTTGAAAATACATCTACATTGGCACACTTTATATCAGCAGTGGCTGTTACTACAAATACAGTTATTTTACTCATAAAATATTTCAAAGATGATAGAAAAAATGATAGAACTAAACCATTAGCTAATAAAATGTTTTAAAATGTGGAAAACAAGAGAGTTCCTTCCCACCTTTCATTTTTGTCTAGAGCAGCAAGTTTGGCTTCATCTGTACTCCTGCCGCCTGTTTTTTTCTTCTTCTCCCTCTTTTTTCTGCTAAGCAGTTCATCCTCGATATAGAAAGAACTACGGTTACAGGTTATCATTAACATGTAAACCATAAATGTTACTGGGACTCTTCTGTGAAGGGTAAACAGTAGAGTAGCATTTATGCAAATGTATCTAGGGGTCCTACATGATTAAGTAAAATGATCTATCTTAACAATAACTGTTGCCATGGTATCCAGTCTTTAAACACACATGAAGTCCAGTTCTGTCACTCATGTGTATCTCCATAGCAATCAAAGTTTTCTAAGAAGAGAAAGCATTCAACTTGCCTCCTTTCTCATTCATCAACTTCAATAATGCAGTGGAAAATAAAAAAAATAAATAGATGCTAATGTATGAATATTTTTCAAGTTATGCTTAGGTTTTTTTCTAGTCTACTAAGTGCAATAGATTTTTATATGACAAAAAATAACCAAGAACCAATGTGTTTTATTCTGCTTACTGATGCTTATCCTGTTAACAAAAACCCAAAACAAAAAAGCATTTAGCTAAGAACAAAGGCAAAGCAAGTATGACTTTTAAATGAATAAAACCTGATTATTTTTAAACACCATTTAGAAAAATCATAGACACAACTACAGTAGCATATGATTCTGCATCAACAGATGATAGCACAGTTTTATTCTTCTTCTTCCTTCCAGTTAAAAAACCAAAGAACCATCTCTCGCTATTTATTACCAATTCTAGAAAAATTAAGTAGTTTTCAGATTACTATTTCTGATATGTTGAATGTCTCATTCTATAATTATCACCGTTTTAAATATAATCCTTTTAAAATATGAAAAATACAAATTCAAAACAGGGGAAGTGGTAGAGATCCCTATAATATGCAAACTTCTGTAGGAAATTCAATACTAGTAATTGAAGCAAGTTTGATTTATTACCAATACTTACCAGCTGTTTTTCCAGGTAGATTGACCAAACAACAGCATAATGACCCACTGTGAGTATAATGAACAAGAGTAATGCCAGCTCAGCATTGCTCATTTTTCTCACTCGCCTGTAGTAGAATACAGGCTGTCGCCAATCTGGTAGTCCATTGATCAGAATATCATCATACCTACAGTAGCAAATATAACAGGCTTTCATGGAGAGCTAAAAATAAAATAAGCCAAACCATCCAATTATAAAACAAAAGAAATTATAATCCACAGACCGCCTGAATAATACACACACAAAAGATCATGTAGTAATTCTTAAATTTTCTTGTAATAAAGCAACGCTGCTAGGCTTGCATCTGGAAACAAACAGAATCCAGAACCAAATGCTGGGGAAATGTATCTTGTCTTTTGAAAACAAAAAAACCCAAAACCAACCAACCAACCAAAACTTATCTGATTGCTCCTGCACCATCCCCCTTCCCCCTAGTTCATTCACTTCTGAAATAACAGACTTCTAGAAATGTAGATGTGTTCTACCTGCCTAGTAATCAGTGGGCAGGTCCCCACAATAGAAGTAAATAACGAACCATAAACTACTTAAATATGTAGCAAAGAACAAAAATCTCAAGCACTAGAAACCTTTTTTTCTTTTACAAATTAGAAGCACAAGTGTTGGGGGGAGGTGAGAGGTATCTTTGCTTTTGTTTTGTCCTTCAGTAGCACGATACCCATTAGGTAAAAATGCTGCCAGACTTAACATCCATTTTGTGTCAGATATGAATTTAAGTTAAAGGCTTGATTTTGATGTTAGAAAACAAAGTTCACCACAGCTAGACGATTTTGATTTTCTATTTGAAAAGCTGTCTCCAAAATCAATCTGTTTCAAAACTGTTTAATTTTACTAACACTACTGACTGTACAGAAACCATTTTATAACAATTCGTCGGATTTTATTCACACAAAGTCTTGAAATATCTTGGTATGTCTGGGGTCTTTTATTTACAGTATGTTATCATCAATTTAAAAACAAACAAACCACAGACAGGCAAAACAGATTTTTCTATTTGTTAACTTTTCAGAGTAAAGTTTTAAGCAAAGATCTCTACAGTAAACTCAAAAACCTGTATGTTCAAGATGCACAACCTGTTAATCTTAAATTGAACACAACTCATTACATATTCTAATCACACCATTTCCAGAATTAAATCTGCACTGAAAGGCCTAATTTGGTGCAACACATTGACCAAAATATTTTAATTAAAAATATTCTGAGTTAGTCGCAGGCCTAATTACAGGAATAGAAATAGGGCCTATATTGTCATGCAGGTCAGTAGAACTCAGTAGTAGGTTTTTCTCAAGTAAATTGACCGATCCAGGAATAATAGCGCAGCTGCTAAACTGCCAGTCTTGACATGTAAATCAATTTAAATGCAACAACTGCACTAGCTACTTTGATAGTTATTAAATTGATACCTTGGAGATGTACTAAAAAAAATTTCCACAAGCAAATTCATTTTTTAAGCAGAAAAAGAGGCAATGGTTTTCAATGAAAAAATATACTTTAATTCAGCGCAGCTAGAAAAGCTGACTTCTGATAAAACATTTGTTCAAGTTGGCACCGTTATTTCTATGCAAAAGATATAACACCTCAGGATTCTGCAGTGTTCTGAATGCTACCAGAAGTAAAATTCATATTACAAAATTCTACTTTCCATGACAATTATGAGAATACTAAGATTAATATCCATTTTTGTAAAATTTGAAGTCATAACTTTTCCTTTCCCAGTCAGAATGAATTAACTACTGATGCCTTAACACAAACTCTGTTCAGAAAAATTGCTTGGGATGTTATTTCAAAACTAAAACTTCTACTTAACTTTTTGTTTAAGAATTAAGTAGAAGTTTTAGCATTTTAAAAAATAATAATGCATTTGCTAAACACTATTGTTGGAAAACAAGAAAATATTTTAGAAACAAACCCATTTTTAAAACAAATTAGCTTGATAACAATATTTCACAAAAGATGCTCTTCCTTTGGAAGCTTCAGAGAAATATATGTAGAATCAAGAAATTTCTTAATACTACTATAAATTTACTAGGCATTTGCTTTTCTTATACACTATGCCTTGTTAACTGACGTACTAAAACGATGGCTACTGATTAGAGAAGATCCATATATGCTAATGGCAACAATATAGTAACATGTAAAACAAGACTGCAAACTAACATTTGGCAACCACGTTCTGTTATAAATTATCTGTTAAGAAAAAATAAATTAAGACAGCAGAGACTCTTGCATTAAACACTTTAAACAGCACTCTGTATTTACTAGGCTATGTCCGCTGTTCTGAACAACAGTCTCCAAGGATTAAGTCTCAGAATCAATGCTCTATTGATTTTACTATCAATGAGCATTATGGCTCACACGACTGGCCATTTTAAGGGAAGATAGCTTCTATTATAACCCACTTTTTAGAATATATACTGTTAAAAGATAAATCACTGCTTTCAATAGTAATTAAGCTCTGTATTTGAAAAATAAAGATATCAATGATTTTTAGGGTTTCAACTGGAAAATGATCCTACTGAAACTCAGAAGCTTCCCATAATTTTTAAATCATGATTTCCAAATTTAGGATGTGGTTTAATTAAAAGCAAGCTTCTCATTAAAGAATTTCTTTATAGAAACCTATATTAACTATGAAAGATAGTTAATCCGTGTGCATCGAGAACTACATTCAAAATTTAATTACAAAGCATTCTCCTTTTGGCAACCTATATTAATT
>VFFE01007767.1:1080049-1190005 GCA_008921705.1 Burhinus oedicnemus
CTAGACAAGACTTGTTAGTCTTGTACTAATACGTAACCAATTGCAAGATCATTAAAATTTCATTCTTCCGTAAAGTTTCATGAAATAGTTTTTAGAGCTCTTTGTAGAATCAATTACATTGGAAGAAAAAAAATCCATTAACTATAGTAGCTAATTACGATATCAGCTATTTTAATATAATTAGAATTTACTTTTCCCTTTAAGAGAGCCACTGCATTTCATATTTCAAATAATTTCAGAGATCTGATATAGTTTATATACTATAACCTTGAATTAATGAGATCTATTCTGAAATACAGGAAGACTGCACTGGCATTTTTTTTATTTTGGGGGCTTTTCTCCCTCAAGCTGTCAAAGACATCCAGTGCAACATCAGCCAGAACAATTTATACCTATGAATACAGACATTTAATTATAATGAGAGCTAAGATAAACACCTGTCTTACTCTAAACAAGTAAATCTTGATTCCTTTGCAAATGCTTCCTGTAATCAAGTCCACATTGTCAGAGAGGATAGGCCTGGCAGGTAAAAAAAGCTCCTTAAAGTGGTAACAAACAATGAAAGTAAAATTTAAGATTTTTGCCTAATTACAATTAATAGAAGTGCATAAAACTATCTACTTTTTCATAAATTAAAAATAATCAAAGGCTAATAAAATTTATCATTGTCAAGTTGATTTACCAATAAATGCCCTAAAGTAAAAGTAAAGTGTATTTCAGGAAATGCACCTATCTCTACATACCCTAAACATAAACTTTTCTGTAGAATTTCACAAACTCTGTAGTCTGTATACAAAACATAGAATATAATATTCTGATGCGTGTATGTTTAATTTAATGTTAAACACTGCTACAGTAAACAATTGCTGCATGTATGTTTAATGTTAGAATATTAGAAAGTTTTGATTATGTATCAGTCAAAATGTGTAAGAGAAAAGCACCAACACAGTAATATTACTATATTCTGTAGTACTAGTAATAATATTAGTATACTTCACAAGCAACTATGTAAACTTTCTCCAAAACGCAAACCACATTTTAATTATAAAGCCCTGTATTATAATTTTCAGTAAAGGAACTGTAATATTTTAAGAAAGGCTTCTGCTATCAGATAAAGTAAAAATTCACTGACAAATATAAAAATACAAAGGTTTTAGAAAAATAATTACATGTAGCTGGCCAACAGATCTGCCGTTTTAGAACACTGTTTCTGTACATGCACACAAACACCTAACACCTCTGACACTCACCAAGACATGGAGAAAGGGTGTAATTAGACGCAGTTTTTTTGTTTCAAAATGAGTTAATCACTCAATCACACAGTGCAGGACCTTATTCCTGCCTTTACTTTTTCTAGTCTCTGTCCACACACCAGGACCAATGCTGGATTACATCACTTTTGAGATGAACAGTAAGAGGCAGGTACGGCTGACTTCACTGTACAGAAGCAGAAGCCCGCAGCTCACTCTTCTTGAGGTGGTGTAATCCTGTGCCCCAAACCATTTAGGTGTCCACTTGTGAAGGGATTCCCAGCTAAACTCCCAAAATTCCTCACTAATTTGTAAGAAATGGAACTAATTTCCACCTCATCCCATCAGGTCTTTGAGTTATGTTAGAAATAAAAACTACCACACTGCCAAGGGGGAAAGGGCAGGGGGAGAAAGAAATCTGGCAGAAAGCCTTGTTACAGCAGACCCAAGTAAGTATCTCTGGAATCAGGATAAAACTGAGTTGATAAGCCCTGAGACACAAAGGGTGCAGCATAGTTTCTCCCCAGTGCATGGGCATGACAGTAAACTTTGAGCCTCTTCCCCTAGGTCCATCACCTCACACAATGCATAGCCAAATATCAACATCTAAAGTAGGAAGATCCCGAAAAGCAACGACTCTCCCTCTCTGCTGTCCAGTTGCAAGAAACCCATGTTACCTTACAACAGCAACAATATTACAGTAGGAGCAGCTCCTAGCACATTTACTTAAGACTTGTTTTAAAGACATGCTACAACAATGCCTTGCAGGATACAGGACAGACAACCCTCCATTTACAAGCTCGATAGAGAGTTTATCATAAGTGTGTGTAATAAATCTTACCAATAAAGGTTTTCTCAAAGCTATGAAACTATATAGCTCTGCTACTCTGCAGGTTATTTCTAAACTCCACATATTGTTTCCAGAAAATTCTCTGAAGGTAAACATTATTTAATCCACCACACTTGTATTTAATCAACTATAGAAACAATATCAACCATACATTCACACCGTGCAAGAAAAATACGACACTATCTACAAAATAAATTACTGACAATGAAATCAATGTCAGCTTGAACAATCTACTGCTGCTTTAATTTCTCATTTGTAATCACTGTGCTGCACTAATTAACAATATTCTCACAAAGAAGTTAGGTAAGTCAGTCACTTCATAATGTATACAAGGCTTAAAACCATAATTTTTACAAGATACTGCATCACAGTTCCATGCAAAAAGCTGCTATTACAGCTGCACGGAAATCCCTGTAAGTTCCATGCTGGAACTAAGTTCCAGAGAGGTAATATCACAAAGTGTATGGAAACAATGTTATAAACAAAAAGGTGGAAAAATTTTGGGGATAAACCACTTTTCAAGTGGTCTGAAACCACTTAACTAACAATTTTTTTAAACTTTCCTTGAGTAGAACTTCACAATGAAATTCTCTTGTAAGAGGCTACATAAAAAAAATACAAGTTTCCAAAAGTACTTCTACGAAGTACATTTTCATGACACTTGAAGAGAGGGTTATCAAAAAGTAGATAATCTGTACTATAAAACCTGGACTCCTGCTGAGACATTTACAAAGCCAAAAACCCTTCAAGAAATATCTCATGAAGCCCTGTTTAAAGACTTGTAAGCCAAAAGATAATTTACTAGAACTCCAACCCAAAAGCAAAACTCTTTCAGTGTCCTAGTTTTCGTGATAATCATTAGTTTAAATGGTCATCTGCTTAAAAGAAAAACAAAAAAAAGAAAGGGAAAAAAAAAGTTCAAAATAAGTCTTCCAGAAAGCAGATCAGCCCCAGGTTTTCAGTTCTTAATCCTATCCCCTTCAGGTACTGCTGGACCTGCTTCTGAAGCAGCAAGGACAACTATCATTTATATAAGAAAAATTATGCGATGTATATCAGTTTACAGTATTATAGATAATACATCTGAAAGAAAAAACAATGAACTAAGCAAAAGAAAAAAATGTTGAAGACGACATACGCTGGCAATAATCCTTAAATATCATGCAACAAACCTTTTATTGATATAGTGAGATACAACTAACAGTTGAACCAGTGGCCTATATTTTCAGCTACATCTTTAATAAAACAAGCAATGATAATTGACGCAACTCAACAAAAAGGGATACGATTGTTAAGTGTTAAAAAAATTGCTCCAAATAAGAGCTAGCTTTTAAAGATCTTTCAAATACTAGTTTTAAAGGAAAATAAGCAGTATATCACACAAAAATACACACCAGCTTCCCCTTTAAGCCATATACAATCTTTAATTAAACAGCTACATAGGAATTACAAACTGAAATTATGCAAAAAATCATCTGAAGAGTTACAATTAAGTCAAATAGGACTTCAGTATATCACTGGCATGAATGCTTTAAGAACCTGTGAAAATTAACTCACCTCTGCCTCCTTTCCTCATCCTTTAACACCTCATAGATAGCCACCAACTAAAACAAAAACAGAAAAAGAAAAAAAAATAAACACACACGAGTTTGCTTTAGGATTGAATTTATAGAGTTTGAATAGTAGTATCATAGGTGCCAGCTAATGACTTTTGCTAGTTTTCACTTTTCACTACAACACTAAGAAGCAAGAGCAGTATGCAAAAGAAACAGTGACATATTCATATACAAAGTGTCATCAGATAAACAAACAAGCAACTCCTACAAAGACTGTTTTTTTTTCCCCTCCTCACATCTGTCAAACTGAGTCCTCTCAGTTACACCTTAAAAATAAAATGTATCATTTGTTTCATCCTAAAGATTTTTCTGAAATTAAGCAGCCTGTATTTTGTCATCAGAAGTATATTTTTAAAGGCAGAGCTAATTAGAACAGTCTCATCCTTTCACTCTGTAAAGATTCAAAAGGCAAAAAATCAAGACTAAAATGAATTATTTTCATTAAATTATGCCTACATACGACTTGTGTTGAGAACTGATCAGAAATTTTCCCCACTGCTTTTGAAAAGACTATTTATAAAGTCTTACATAAAGTGCAAAACATATTTTCTTCCTAAGAGTATAAGTCTAAGTATTATGTTCAAATCATTTTTAATATACAAGTAAATACTAAATCTGAGTTATTAGACAAGTTACTTCTGAAAAAGTGTACTTGGTTTTAATCTAACTACGTCAGGAAAAATGTACTTCAATGCTCCACTTAGTCATTTCAAAGGTGTACCATTGTTCTTACTAAAATGACATCATCATAAAATTTTTTTATTCTGATTCTGTTTTCCCTAAATCATTTATTGCCACACATTGCACTTACTTGCCTAAACTGTGTTTCTGCGTTTTCATCTTTATTCTTGTCTGGGTGTAAAATTAGTGAAAGCTTTCGATATGCTTTCCGAATGTCTGCAGACGAAGCATCCTGAAAAAGGAAAACAAAGCAAACTGTCAGAAACTAATTCCCAGAACTTGTTAAGATGTGAAGACAGCCAACCAAGTGCAGGAAGTAATGCAACATAATTTGAGACGTCTAGCAACCAAACCATGCAACTAGCCTAGCCTAAATGACTGAAGAGTCATTCAGACCAATTCATCTTTCATCTTAACTTCCTTCATTACCGTACATCCATTACAATGATATTTCCCAAAACACCTTCTTGCTTAAAAACTAACATGGGCACTTTCTGCACCATTTAAAAGTTCAACTAAAAACTAAAAATTATTGCATCTGCACATCTTCAAGATAGACATCATTTCATCAAATTATCATGCTCAATTTCCCAAACTCAGGACTTCCTATGAACTCTTTCCTTATTAATATTCACATGTAATTCACCACTAATAGGATTTTCATTCAACTTCAGCTTCACCATGTCTAAAGAATTGTATTCTTTTAAAGTAGCTTCAAATTGTAGTCTTGAAGCTATACTGTAGCACTGACATCAATCTGTACCTTAATTGTTATAAGAATTGCACACATTTTGAGAGGAAAAATAAAACTCAGAATATAAAATGCATCAATGACACACCAACTTAGCTGCACAATGCACAAACTTCTGAATTAATGACTGCTATTTAGTGCATGCTATAAAGATATACAGAAATGGAAGATTTCGAGAGTTATATTATACAGTATATAGGTGTTACACTCATCAGAATATCCACAAAGCATCACATTTAAACAGAACTACTTGCATTCTATTACTAACATGTCCAAAGCAACATTTTAGAAATCAACTGTTTATCTGACAATTTATTTCTTGATTTTATGTATATTGTTCCCCAGTATATTCTCTCTCTCAAAATTACAGTGTCAATAGGGATTAAAAAACACCAAAATCCAGATCTGAATTAGCTGCGAGAGGAACAGAGCTGAAATAAGATAATAATTAATGCAATACTGTAATTAGTCTGTCAGGCTTTTTATTACAAATCATTATTTTCATTTTAAAATTTTCAGTTTTATAACATGAGGCTATAATAATGCTATATACAAGTTTGGGCCAGGAGTGCATATTGGAGAAAGACTGGAGGAGGGGAAGGGGAAAAGGATAAAGGGGGGGAAAAAGGCAGGATTTCAGAAAATTCAGCTTTGAAATTATATTTTAAGGAAGCTAGTATTATGCCCTAATGCAAGACCAAACTTTCCATAGTGTCTTGTCTGTCAAAGGAAGGTGCTTTTATTACTCACAGGGAAGATTTCTCCTGAAAAGACCACATATGCATTTTTTCATTTTTAAATTTTCCAACAGCTACTTCTAAGGCGTGTGCACACCAAAGCAGAATTCCTCTGGTTAAGTACCAGCTTGCTTCCAGCTCAATTACTACCAGTGAGTTGTTTCATACTGCCATTGTTTTATAGGTTTATTTTTAACTCTTTGTTAAGGGGAAGGAAGAGACAGTGACTAAATATCTATCCTAAGCACAAAGAAACATTAAATTCTTGAGATGCAGACTTAACAAAATTATGTGAAATAAATGCAAAAATGCAAAGTCAATACATCTTTTAAAAATTAGGGATTGAGACCATGATAGCCTCAAGAAATGAGTACCTCTAGACCCTGTATTTGGGATAAACCACAGCTTACCTCTTCTCTACCACACTTTTAGATATGCTTATCATTATCATAGAATGTTTTAGGTTGGAAGGGACCTTAAAGATCATCTAGTTCTAACCCCCCTGCCATAGAGGATTTTTGGAACACTCCTGATGAACAGTTAAAAACCTGATAAAAGCACATTAAAGAGTTGTCCCACAGTATTCTTCCAATTACTTCAAACAACAAACAAGAAAAAAAGTTAGTGTTTGCAGCTGTATCCAAACAATTTAATCTTTAGTTTCTTCGGGAGCAGAAAGATTATTTGTGTAAAAGATTAGGTCAAAAGGTACTTTTATGCTTAATCAAAGCAAGAGATCCCAAGCCAACTCTGAAAAAATACAGTTGCTTAAATATTTATGTTGCTTCACCTTGAGAAGTTGAAACAAAAATTCATAACTTTACAAAAACAGATTGTTCATCTTAGTTAGCAGAAATAATTTAGAGATTGTTTTGTTTCCCCTCGTCTACCAACCCAGTAGCCCACTTTATAAACAATGTGGGCTTGTCTTCAAAACAAAATATAATATTTCAAGACTAGTATAGCAAATAAAAATCAGGAAATAGTTTACTGGCCATGGTTTGCACTAAACCATGAAAGCGATCTTAATTACCATTAGTTGATATCTTCATAAAGTCTCTAAAAGGTTGAAAAGCGGACAATACTACCAGTAAGTAATTAAAATGGGACGTTGCTATAAATGATTTAATTATAACTGGTCCATATAAATTTCTAAAGCAACAATAAGTCTGTCTGGTAACCAATTCTTCACAACACTGTCAAACACAACACAGGGAAATGTTGTACGTTCCAAACATTTTGCTAATGAACACAACCTATGGGTAATGTTGGGCATCTCCAGGCAAGGTTCCGTATCCTTTAGGAGCTCCCCTGAACAAAAGTGATTGGGTTTTAAGAAAAGCCTCTCATCACTACAGAACCTCCTAGCAGTGTATGACCCTAAATAAGCTACAAAGACCGATTATTTTCAAACTAATAAAGAAAACATCTACTATACTGAAGTCAGCTGTTCTAAAAGACTTTCATTTATAGCTAACTGAGTGTGATGGCTACCTTCAGTAACATCTCCATGAAGGCTGAGCAACAAACACTGAGTTAAGAGTCAGTGTTTTCTACAGACTAAGATATTATTTTACATATTAGGGCAGAAGTCCAACAATGAGAGAGAAAGCCGTGACCACACTACAGTTTTGTTTGTTTTAAAGAAAAAGCTCAGAAGACGTGTTGGATGGCTTCATTTACAATTCAGAAATCTCAGTCACATCTAAGGAGGGAAAAAAAAAATCTGCATAGGTATATCAGTTAATGGCAGAAGGAGCTGATAATGTTACAGACAACTAGTAATTTCTCCAACACCGTGCTTCAGGTTGGAAAGTTTTGCCCCTAATTAAGGCAAATGAGTCTGTCACACTGTCTCCCCCAGGTGGATGCAAACATCAAAACAATCAACCTATTTCTTAATAACTCTCTTTTCAAAGCAATATTGTTCCACCATACTTTCAAGGTGGAACATCACTTTACACACTCATTTCCAGTTAATGGATCTTACAAGTTGAGAACTAATCTCACTGCAACAGCACACACTTCCACATGCAGCATCTAAGTCCGCTTTCATGAGCCACTGCTGTTCAGAAGGAAAAAAAGCAATACTCCATCACATACGTTTTGAAAAATGAAGTATAATGTAAGCACTTCTATTAAAAGATAATGCAAAATTAAAGTTCTAAGCAAAAATAAAAACTGCTTAGCTGTCAGCTGCATAGCTGGAAAAAAATGGACATCATAGACAAATCAATGGAGGAAAAGATGTTTTGTGCTAGAATTAGTTCTCAAATACCAAACTGCAAGTCTATATTTAGGTAGGCCACAGTTTGGCCTCTTCTGCATGCAAATATGCAAGTATTCATGTGGGAATTTTTTAATTGCTAACACTTTATTGAACAAGCAGAGTATCCATGTGTTTAGTTACATGACCTCTAGGTAGAAGTTAAAAGTTCAGTCTTTTACACTTTTTCTCATAATCTCTTACACTACAAACAAGTATTTTGGCACACAAACAGAATTACCATTTGAAGGAATCAACAGTATGTCAAACACATTTCTGAAGGTACTCTGTTGGATTTTTTGTTTTTTGTCCAAAGGGTGATACACATCAGATTCCCAGGGTGGGGGAGACGAGGAAACATTCTTCTCACTGTTTGTGGTGTTTACTTTTGGCAGCTTGTTCAGTTCAAACAATGAAAAACACATTACTAAATTTTATTTTACTCAGCATCATTTTCATATTCTCTAGCATTACCAAGTAAAGTTCTACCATTAGACTACAAATACATAAGGAGAAACAAAGAAAGGATTTTTTCATAACATATAAAAAAATAAATACTCTAAATAGGCATTTGCCTTCCTTTTTTTTTTTTTTTTAAATTAAATTCTTGCTGAAAATGCACAGAGATTCAAATGTGGTCTCTTTGTCTGTCTATACAAATTCAGACTCCCACTTGCAGAGTCCACTTCCACCTTTACAATAAATACAAAAACTGGTGTAGTACCGTACAAGTATATTACTCCATTGCCTTCTATTCCTAATGTAACTATGATTACTAATGAAGCTAAAAAAAAAGCTTCATTGTGGTCCCAAGACAATTCTTGGTGAACACATAACATATCAGATATTGCCATAGGCAAACAGTGATTAGGTCAAGGGGAAAAAATAATCAATGTCTACATAGTTTTCACTTACCAACATATACAATTCAAAACCTAAATTGTTCCCTTGAGTGCAATGCAGTTATACAACAAGACTTAGTTACTTACAATTTAGCAACTGCTTCTAACGCAGTAAATGTGCTCAATTCATCTTGGGTTTTAAATATGCCTGCCAATGTCTTCAAATAGGTGGCATTATCTTTGTTAGCAATGGGAAGGCACGTGGTCCAGAGGACCAAGTATGCGGATAGAAATCATGTTTCTATTCACTTGCTGTTCGTCCAATCGCTTGTTAATAGGTGAAAAGAGAATGACATCAGTATATCTATTTCATTGCTGTGCTGCTGAATAAATGGGTAGAATTTTCCACAGCACGTGTTACTGAAGCTGTACGGCAACCAAAAGTGACAATTGTATAGAGCACCAGCTGACTGTATTTCAGGTGTGAACCTTCTACCTGTAAATAACCCCAGTGCAGGAAGGCCTTCATGAGGCCTTTGTCAGCCTTCCCAAATTATAGATCAGACTTACATAGCTCTTGTGTTTGGGTTGGTTTTTTTTTAATTCAACAGCAATTCAAATGTATATGGTTTCTTCAACAAAATATTCCATTCAGAATTTTTGTGTAGAAGAACAGATATAAGTCACTACTTTCCTTTGGGTAACCATCACTTGTATACGTATACAAGTTGAAGCAGAATGGTATAGAAAAAGAAACAAACAGCAAGCTTTGTAAATTCAGTCACATACTTTTCTGTGATTTGCAAGTGCAGGATGCACAGGACGTCCCACAAAAATTCACAAAACAAGCAGGGGCAGATAACTGGACAGAAGCTACAGCTGCATATTAAACATTGTGTCAACATTGCTACTTTCTACCTGGTTGTTTTCATGTAAAGTCCACAGAAAACTAATATCCCTAAGTGTCAGAGACCAAACAAACATGACTGTAGGCCAACAATTAAATATCCACAGTCCTCATTCCTTGAGCAACATCAAGGAACACAGTGTGACCCTTCCTAAGCATCTCATTCTCATATGGGGACAGAACAGCAACCACTGTTGCTCCACAACCCTTCTCTAGGTAATTCTTAGGATGGAAACCATATAGCTGTGACCCTTCTTCCAACCTGATTCTCAGCCTCGCTTTGGTTCAGCATAAGCTTGCACATAGCTCTTCAACGTGCCTGAAGGCCTTTCTGACACTGGAAGCTTACCACCAAAACTGTATGGCTTGCATTTGCTCTAGACTTTGTACCATTTTTTAAAAAAAATAAAAATAAATAAAATTAAAAAGTAAATGAGACTCTTTTAGAAACAAACAAAAGAATTCCCACCATCAGTACTAACAGCCTTAAATGTCTCAATACGTATCTTCTGTGCACAATCACAAACATCCCTGTTTCCTCAAACATCTTTTCGGAATGTAATTTCCCTTTACAAAATAATAATAATAAAGGAAAAAAAACCCCACACCTGTATGCTATTCCTACACACACAAATTGCTCAGTAGCACCAGGAGGAAAATCAACAGCTACATAAAGCAGACATACCCAAACCCAAACCCATACCCAAACCCAACATGGTTGCTCCTCTAACAGCACAAGACTAGGAAATAAATGAATCTTCACCCCTATCAAACTTGATTAAGACACCACTCCCATAATGGCTTCACATGCATCCACTGCAACCTGGTCCTAATTTAAGCTCCCATGACGAGATTAGTTTCAAGTAGTACACCTGAGTTTGCCAAGTTTGCACTTGGAAAAACATCTATGAGGGAAAGAGAGTCTCGAAGCAAATTCCAGAGGTGGGAAGGACCTGCTGGAAATCCTGAAGAATATAACTCTAGGAAAGAAAAGCAAGTGTCTCCCAGAAGACCAAGCATTATCTGTGAACTTTTATAGTTAACAGATGCCAGTTGAGTTTTGGCTTAAATTTCTTGCTGCGTAACCTTTGTTCAATTCACCCTTTATTTTTATTGAACTTCTTTCTAAGACACTCATCTTTTTCAAGGATGTAAAATGAGTTAAACTCAAATTTGCGGCTTCTCTACAGATGAATGCTCCAAGTATACCCAGGCAGGAGGACAGATCCACTCTGCTGCAAACCAAGCCATGTGTCTCACAACATTCCATTGATTTAAACTGAATAACAGCACAGCAGGGAAATACGTAGGAACTAAAAATAATGCTAAAAAGGTATTTTAATGCTTTTTTATGTTGCTAAGTTTTAAAGCAATTCATGAAATGAAAATGAATACAAACCAGCACAATGTATTCCTGTGAGCTTCTGATAACTGGCACAATCCCTTCATTGGCATGTTTGTTTCCAGGGGAGTGTGTCAAATGAAAGAAGACTCTGTTTTCAGCTTAGTGTGCCAAATGAATGAAAATTCTGCTGCCTCATGCTTGAGAAACCAGAAAAAGTGTTCTCCTCAGCACATGTGCACAATTACATGGGCTTAGGTTTTCTTGACCAATTTGAACAACAGTATTTATATGTAATTTTTTTCTTCTGTTGAAACTATTTTAGCCTTTTACCTTTTTTACTTAGATTTTCAGAAACTGATTATTTAGGAAAAACTAGATTGCCCAGGAGAACACTGTCACGCATAACCATAAGTTATGATTTAACATGAGCTTTGTCTCTGAGATGCAGAGAACACTCACCAACTCTCAACATTTTTAGAACTACTCATAAAATGCAAAATGGAGAAAAGCTATCAAAGAACAACTCAGGACATTATTCAAGCCAATAGTGGGTAATTTGAAATCCTGCCTATGGTTATACTTTATTTCCATTTAGTTTTTCATTCTGATAGTTCAAAAGGAAGGAATGAGTGGGTATCCTTTATTTACTCCATGTTTTTCCAGGACCACTACTACCTATTTATTTTTATTCCATTTTATATATTACATTTATTGGTTACATATTTATACAATACGTGTTATATATTTTTTTATAATATAGACAGTTGTATATATTTGTATACACCTGTGTGTATTCCCTTAGAGGCTAAAGAAAGTTGTTTCTAGGGTGTTCTCTTGAAAATCAGAGATTTCCAGCCTACAGCTCTCAGGTAAAAATATCACCTACAAAATTCCTGATCCTGCAACATGTTCACAGGAACTAAATTGCTACAAAGAAAGACCACTGCTTTTACAGTCCAGGTTGGCAGGGAAAGCAAACTGTGATGTCTCCTGCAGTGCATTTCTTGCTCAATGCCTTTGCTCCTAGATAGCACAGCCTCATGATTTACAAGAGAGGTGACACAATACCCAAGGACAGCTGAATGCAGTCCACAATCACCACTGTGTAGCATCAGCATAAGGCAGCAAAGATTTTGGAGTGTTGCATCTGACAAGTTCCAACCCTTCCTACAACCTAATGCCAAAAATATGCTGCTATTTGATTGTTTATATAGTTTTCTTGGTACATTTCAGCTTTAGTATGTTTCCAACTTCTTTCTAGATGGTAAGGAATGAAAGGAAATTAGAGAATCAGCAAGGCTACGTCCATACCAGGCCTCTCCCTCCTCCTCCTCTTGCTTATCCTGTTCTCATTACACCCTTCCACCAGAACGGACATTACTGACCCACGCTCCTACACACCAAGCCTGTCTTTTCAAATAACTGCTTCCCAAATCTCAAGTTCAGTGTTATTTTTTGGAGGGAGATGACTGATGACTACAGACTTAAGTCTTAAAGAAAACCCAAGACCAAAATAAATAAAAAAATACTCCCCTCCAAAAAAAAATTACTTAATTCCTGTGTCACCTGAACCATTGCTGTCACTTTCGTGACTACATTTTTAATTGACTTGAAAGCTCTAAGACTTTTCATATTTTTGAAAGGCGTTTATTACCTTCCCTACTGACGTCCAAAATACGAGGAAAAGGCATATGACAGACAGGATATAGGATGTGCAGCTGAAAAGAAAATATTACAAAGCCATACAAGAAGCCAACAGAGAACAATTATCTCCAGCACAGAAGTTTTCAAATATCTAGCCATTATCTTATGCATCAACACAACATTTACATGGTGAATAATCCCCACAGGCATCATATTTCAGAATAAACATTAACTATTTATTAGCAACTTCCTCAGCCCTATCAGCAGTGAAGGACACCAATTTATATGCCCACACCCCCACACATATCCATCATATATATTTTTCATACACACAGAGGCAGATGCTAATATAAAAATATGCATAAACAAGTGTACCTCCCCAGCAGTCCTTAATGCTTACACAGTGCTCTAATTTGTATTTGTAATTGTTGCTCAACTTCACAAAGTATTTTTAGAACACAGTTAAATAAAAGCTGTTACATAAGCTTGGAATGAATAAACTGATCACTTTCATATCTTAAGTATTTTAATGCACAACGTGTTTTAAACAGATGACAAAAACACGGGTATCATGAAGCTTCTCTTGCAGGTGCAAAACAAACTGGAAAGAAAATAAATCATACCTTGAATAGTTACAGGATCTAACTGTCAAAAATGAGAAGCTGTATCAAACAGAATTTTATGAGGTCTGTCCCAGTTCCACCGATACTCAATATTTTAACCAGCAAGTTGGATTACAGAATCACTGTTAAACTGGTAGTTAACACTAACCTGGGAAAACCTACAAAGATGCTGTCAGAGAACTTGAATTTTAAAAGATCTCGACAGATTGGAGAATTGCTCTAAAAAAATAGGACATTATTTCCTAAGTGAAAGACTAATGGCCTACAGGTGGACAGAATTCATCGACTACACAAACACAGGATAGAGAAAAGCAGTTAGGCAGAAACGATCAGTGAATCACAAGCTGAGCATGAGTCAGTGGCATGATGTTGCCTTTCTGTGCAGCACAGCCCACCGTGACACAAGCAGTACGGCAACAAGCAACCGTGCCATTTCACGCAGCAGTTGTAAGATCTCAGCAGTTCAAATAATGTGGTTAAAGAAAGCCATAAGCCAGTTTGGAAGATAAGCAAAAAAATCTGAATAGCAAGAGGTGTAGGAGAAAAAAATAGTGACTTGGTTCAGAGAAACTGAAAGAGCAAGAGTGACTTAAGCCTAAAGAAAAGGCAGCTGACACAAGGAAATAACATCTTCACATACATAAAAGGTAGCTGTGAAGAAATACGGAGTAATTGCCATGTCTGATCTATCAGGGCTGAGCAGCAACAGCCACAAAACAGCACAGGAAGATTCCAAGTTAGGTACCACAAAAACTTCCTAGAAGCATCACTAGCGTATCACTGGAACAGACTGCTGAAGTCTCCTTTACAAGCAGGTCTTGCATACATTTATCAGGCGTGACTTAGATTTAACTGGTTCTGTCACAGCAGGGTATAATAGGTCACTAACAGTCCTATATTTTAGAATTTAAATATCCTTTGATGATCAATTTAATAATTACTCTGAAAATATTCCAACTGGGTTTACTGCATCTGTTTATGTAGTTTAAACAGTCCTGGCTGAAAGACAGTATTCTTGTCACACTGAAGATGACAAATGCTCATGCCAGAAGAGAGTCAATGAGATTTTCACAAAACCTGAAAGGGCTTTGGAAGGAGGGGCAAGTATCAAGAGGCGGCAGGAAACACTTCTTTGCTATGAATTTGAAGTACCGTGGGGCCCTGCTCCATGACTTGGACCGCCAGGTATTAGGCTTATTTTTCCTGTTACACAGCAGTTACTCTGAGTTACTAAGAAAGTCATCCTGTAGTGGATGATCACTAGTAAGTCATCCACATAGTTTGAGTTTAGAATACTTTCTCCATTATTATCAACTTTAGCCTTGAAAGATAATATGGAACAGATATGATCAGCAAGGTTCCTTGAGAATGTCAGATGAAAATAAGGACTAAACTGAACAAGAAAAGCAAGCAGGAATTTCCACAAACATAATTAAAACGTTTTTTAAATTAAACTATTCTTTAAAAATGTTCTGTATTTTGTTTATTATAAATACATACTTAATTCCTGCAACAAAAACACCCAAATGAGGATATGGTAGAGCTGCTGTAGTAAACCATATCCAGGCATGGCAGTTATAATTTCTTCATTAGAAGGACCACCTCCCTAAAAATCATACCTATATTTATTATATGGTCAAAATTTATTTATATATATTTATAAATATATTTATTTAATATTTTGTATTTGCTTCCACCCTCCTTTTCCTATTTTTTGCCTAGCCTCTGTACCATACTGTAATATTTCTGAAGGAATCATGTTGTAGAAGCAATATTATTTTTCTTAGTTTAAGGACTCCTAAAAACAGCCCTGTCTACTGGGCTCGAGCTTTGAGATCTAGGTGTACCTGTGTCTGCAGTCTTTCATTTGATTTTTTGTCCTTCTAGAGCCTGGAAGAAGACATGAAGCATTTACTGAGATCAAGAAGTTTTTCATCTCACTGCTACAAAATCCACATTGTTCAGTTTGGATAAATCCTTAACACCTTTCTCCAGAAAATAACCATAGTTAAATGAAAGGCATAAAAAAGAAGATCTCATGTGTGAGGTGGTTATGTTTTCCAAGAAAAAAAATCATATTAGGGGAACATTACTCTCTTCCTCCCTCAAGGAGAAATTGTTCCACCATTTATTTTTGGCATATACAACAGAAAATGTTGACAAATCTTGAGATCTTAAAAAACCACGGTTTTAAATAATTAGGGGGAAAAAAAGTCTTTTAAAAAAAAACCAAACAACTTCAAACTCAACTGATCAGAAGTAGCAAAATGCTGCGTAATTGTAACCAAAGATACTTCATTACAGACTATGTTAAGGTAACTTTGAGATTATATAAGGTACTAATATCTCCAAACCTCTGAAAGCCCTAAAATACATTTACAAACCAGTATTAATTTATTCAAAATGTATTTCTATGAGTGTTTTTTCAAATAGCTAGGTTTATAAAGAACTACAAGCAGCATTTATCAAATTCCTTCCTTCTTTATTTAGAATACTTTCTACTGAACTGGTTAGGATTTAGCCCTACCCATCATGTAGGAGAGTCGCATAATGATCCCTTTATACTCATTAACTACCATTTTAATGAGCTATTACTACCTCGGGACTCTGAAGACCTCAGGGAGGTTGTAACATGCCACTACCTATATAGTAATTCACTGCTGAGTTAGTACATAGCCTCCTTGAAAGAATATAGGAATGCCCTCCATCACTCTCTGTAGTACTGAGGCCAGCATCAGCAAAATTTCTGCGTGTAAGACACAACCGAGTCTAAAACTTCACAAACATCTCACTTAAACTCCAATAAGCTTAACAGATTACCTATTACTATGGTCCACCACTTTGCTAAAAGTTACCACACTCCTAACAAAGCGAACTGAAAGCTTGAGCACTGCCTGACCACCTCAACTCACAGTTTGATGGCATAAAACATAGCAAATTTCATAAAGGGCCAGGGCAGAAGGCAGGGGACACTAACATACCAAATGACTATTCACAAAACCTGCCAGAGTCTGTATGAGCCATAAATTAGCCAGCCAATGTTCAAAGGTACCTGGGTAAAGAAATCAAGTTTAGCATTAGGAACCATCAATTAAAATTCACAGAAAACTAATTTATAAGCAACTGAATGAGAAATAAAATCAAATTTAAAAAATCATGCCCATATTAAAAAAGCCACATATATGCAATGACTTGTGATGGAATTGACTTGGAAGACAGCCCTTCCCGTTCACTAGCAATTTTGTATGGAAAACTGGTATTACGGTCACTAAAAAATGCTTATCTCACATTACTTCTAGTGAGAATCAGCCAAATAATCCTTAAGAAAGACAATTACCTCTCAAGATTTATGGCAGCTGTGGGCAGATACTGTTACACACAGTGGCACACTGTTCCCTGAATTGCCCTCTGTGTTTTTCACATCAAAACATTTGAACTGAACCACACAGGCCCAAGTGAGAGGCAGAAAGATCACTTCCCTGCTTTTCATAAAGCCATACCCAGCAAGCTGTTACCACTCTTCTCTTCCAGCACTACCTTGGAGGCATCGTTTGCACCAGGGAAGGAGGGGAATAATTCATACTGATCCATAAACTGCCTCCCTCTTGGCCTGCAGGAGCCAGAAGAGGAGCAGAAGACAGGCTCTACCCAAATTGGGAGACCCTTGCAGCGGGGCATTCGCCCACAGAAGCAGCCTAGGGAACAGCTGGTAGAGGCAGCATGTGCCAAGCTTCTGCTCTCACAGCAATACCCACAGCAAGGCTGCAGCTGAACCAGACGCTCTGAAAACCCAGACGAGTCCAGAAGTGACAGAGGGCGGATCTGCACAAGGAGGAAAAGCTGAGAGGACGAGTGTGAAGTAAACACTTCTCCTGATCTACTTTAAGCATCCTTCAGTTAGGTGAGTGCAACACCCAACCACCCCATCACTACAAAAGGTGGTGGGAATCAAACACAAGTATGTGCCTGCTTCTCTCCTTACACAGACATAAAAATAATTCAGCAAAACCAAGCCTTTTTTGGTGGGAAGCTAAATAATCTGTCGCCAGCATCAGAGGGCTGAGAGAGCCAAAATAATAGCTCTTACCCAATAATCCCTCTGAAGTTGCAAGTGAAATAGATTGGGAAATGCTCCCAGCTCCTGAGAGAAAAATAACTAAATGGGCAAAGGTCAGTTTTTCAGCAACTGATATTAAAAGGCAGCAGTTGTATGGAGCATATTTGCCTCCCATCATCTCTCATCCACCCATAGAAACCTATTCTCAAGTCACAACAGCACAGTCGGAACTGGACAGCTGAAAGCTCTTGCTTCCTCCATCCCCATTTTCATTTCCCCACCATTACAAACAGAAGTAGCAGATAACAGGAATTTTCTTGTGACACCTGTATTTTAAGGATAGCTCCTCAGTCTGGAAGCAGTACAGCACAGTACAGAGTAATAGCCAACTGCAGGAACTACAAAGTTGGGTGAGCAGAGCTGGTAGCGAGACAAACACTGCAAAAGGAGAAAAGATCAAAATAAAGGGGGAAAGTATGCCTTTTTCTATGCCTGTGAAAAAGAAAAATCAGCAGTTGAGTGAGCAGCAATAAAAACTTGGCACAGGTTACATGCCATTAACTATGCTACCAGAAATCCGTTTCAGCCAACTGCAGAAGACAGTGGCTATTACCAATTCATTTACTTGCCTCTCAACACGGGATTACAGGATTATCAGCAAAGATAACAGTGGAAGTCGGATGATAAAACTGTAGTCCTACTGCCTCAAGTAGAAACACTGACAAATGTACAATATTTCAAATGCAAAAGCTACAGGAAAAGTTTTGTGATCATGGGACTTAAATGAAGCAAAGGTAAATCCTAACATGGGTTCTCTCCCAAGTTTTCAAGTTATAAAGTCAAGACTAAAAGAAAGATGAACAGACAAGCAAGAATACATTTATAGGTAACTTTTGACACAGGTGGAAAGGAAAGGACTGAAACTGCAAGTCCACAAGCTACTACATGGAAAAAAGCATTCTGTTACTGACAATCCTACAAGTATCAATAATAGGCCAAAACCGCATTTCCCTATCTCATAACCCCAGCCATGGAATCAAATCCAAGAAATGAAAAACGATTCCATCACATGCAACTTATTCCTCTCATAACTTGTCTTTTTTGGAAGCAAAAAAACCCAAACAGTGGTGGCAGAAATATTGCAAAACTACTTCTGAAAAAAATCAGTCACAGTAAGTACCACTGGCCAAAATAAAAGAAATATTTCCTGCAGTGTGAAGAAACTGAGGAAGCAGGAAGAAAGTAAGAAGGGGACTAAAATTAGTCCGTTTCCTTGTCTAGCTCCCTTCTTCCAATTAGTCCCACACAAACCCTGAGCCAACTTTAGGCAGATGCCAGCAGTGGAAGCTGTATACCCTGTGGCAATGTCAACAAAGAGCACACTGTTGGCAAACAGATCAAAAAGATAAGAATTTTTGGTCAAGTTCTATTTTTGTTCTTTGAAGAAAGAGAGATGATGGTTCCTGTTTTGGGGTGGGTTTTTTTAAGTATCAAGACAAGCTACTGTTAAAAAAATAATGAGATTGTTAAAAGATAAGATTTCCATTTAATTAACTCTCAAATATAAATTTACAGTTTAAAAAGTAAGGGATAACAGAAATATGCTAAAGATAATACATGATACAGGCAATCATGAATATTCTGAACAGGTAAAGGAGATTTGGGAAGAACTTGGCGGGTCCCTGAAAAGAAACTACAATCTCTCGTCATTACTCCCGCCACTCTGTCTTTACACAGCATACAGAAGATGACTGCTTACCCAGTGAGCAGCTATTCAGTACTTTTCTCTACACATTTGTTCATGTGTGGCCTCATCTGCTCTTAGCTGTGTGCTGTTCAAACACGTTTGGAAGCCGTGGTTATTTGTTTTGAAGCCCATCACAATGGCATCGGAGTTCATCAATAATATTATTCACCATTGTAATATCTTAAGAGGCAAGCATGCATTACTTTCCTTTTTTAATAGCTTGCAAAATGAGGCACAGATTAAGGTAAAATCTTCAGTAATCTTAGGTGCTAATTTTATCTCATATATGATTTTTCCAAGTGCTCGGTATCAAACAACATTCCATACATTCAGGGCACAGACTTTAATCGACTTCAGCTGCAGCTGCAAACCCTCAGCATTTCTGCATATAAGCCCCTAGTATCTCAAATTATGCAACCAGAATTGCAGAGCACTCAAATCAATTAGTCACCACTTGGGAAAAGTTTCGTTTAAACGACTTGCCTAGCATCACATAGGAATTCTGTGGCAGAGAGAGGAACAGAATCCAATCCTCAAGGGCACTTTTCGTCTGACTAGCTTACCCATGAAACCATTTTTTTTCCCCTGCAATCTTCTCCCCCACTCTCTCTATACCCTCAACATCTACAGGTTAAACAGTTTTTGCAGACAACAGTCTCTTTCAATACATAAGCCTGAAGCTGCACTGGGGCCAGATCTCTCCCTGAGCCTGAATAAGTAAAGACCCTGTAGAATATAATGTAGTGAATTAAAAATCATCACAATGAACAAGCATAAAGAAACCAAATTAAGATTTGAGACATTCTGAAAACTGACATTCCCTAATTTTACAGTATGCAGTCCCAGAAATTTGTTACTAGTCTATAAAAGTGATATTAACGTACAAGGCTGTTGTACAAAAAGATGGATAAACAAGCAGAAACAAAAAAGAAAAATAAAATATTTGCATAAGCAATGCAGACCTGCTTCGTAATAACTCACAAGCAGTGGTTCCACACACCCCCCTCAAATAAACCCCAGCTATCTGAAGAATCATTTTGATTCTAACAGGCTCCACTAAACTGCAGAATGATCTGGCTAGTTATCAGCTTGCTTATTTCAAATTACAAATCTTAATACAAATACAACATAAAATGGATTATTCCTTAAAACACTAAAAGTGTAACATTTCTGAAAGATATGCAGTAGTAGACTGGTATCTGCACAGAACTAAAAACCAGCATATGCTGTATCATTTTAGAAGGGCAGGGAGAAATCAGTAAACCAAGCGCATCAATTAGGAAGGGGAAGACCACACATATTACAAGCAGATGAGCCCAGGTGTAGACGGACAATTCTGAAACACGCAGTGTCCAGGCAACTGATGATTCTCTTACAGAAAAGTGTACTTTTTGTCTCAAAAGACCCAGAAGTATTTACCAAGCACTTTCTGCAAGACATATGTATTTTTATCATCTAAGACAAAGAAGCACGAGACCCAGCACGTTGCAAAATCTCTCAAGTATCATGAAAGTAATGAGATTCTAAAAATAATGGCAGCCACATGAGAAACTGGCTAAGCGTTTTAATTACCAATTCTGTTGTGGTACAACAAAGTTATTCCTTAATAATTCAGTAGAACTTCTCTACACTTGAGGGTACTCTAGAAGCACAAATGAAGATGTCTACTTTCAGACCGCAAATGACTGCAACCATTTTTTATCCAAATTACTTGGAATCTTGTTGGAATATAGCTTGTGAGGCACATTTTCAGAAGTTATAAATAGTCCAGAACTGTTGTGCTTATATGAATGGCATTGTTAGCATTTATCAATACAGGACATACTTGCAATACTTTTGTATCATCTCCAGCTCATTTTATCACCACATTTAATGTAAAACATTTGACTATGAATTAAAAAGCGTTGTATACCCTGGAAGACAAACTCCACTAAGCTGAATAAACATGAATAATCCAAGTCTTTTTTAAAAAAAAAAAAAGAAAAGAACAATCTAAGTATTTATAGTCACATTATTGAAACAGTATTTCATATATTTTATATTGGTGGAGTTTTCTTGCACTAGATAAGAATAATAGAATAACTTAAAATAAAGAACTATACTATTCCCACATGGGGCAATCAAAATTTGCATGCAATTAAAACAACATTATTTTAAAGATTAAAATTCCAACTCTGCAAGTTTCCAGGAATCCTAGGACTCATGCATATATTTACATGGGAATCAAATATGACTGCTGCCTAAGCACTGTTAGAATTATGCTCCCAAACAGACAGGCATGCTAAGCTTTTATTCAATAATATTTATAGATCTAGATTCAGACTTAAATATCCATGAACTGAAAAATTACAGGGACCTTTACAAGCCAGACAACTTTACATATGGAGAACAGTTTATCTTACCCATGAAAACCTTTCTGTTTATATTGATCTAGAGTTGCATAAAGAGTCTCGTTTATAAAGGATTCTTAGCACAGCAAGCGTTCCTTGAAAAACAGAAATAAGGGCAACTTCCATAATCATCTTAATTTAGACAGACTTTACACACGCGCAGAGGTTATAATCTATATGCATACATATTTTATGCAATGTTCTTCACCTGAAACACTTCAACAAAATTTTTTAAGTCTTCACTACCACCCGCCTCTTTTCAACAAATAATGTTAGGTAAGACCAAGCAGGTATCTAGGGGAGAGAAGCAATTCTCAAAAATAAGGAAATGACAAAAGGAAATTGAGATACGGTCCACCAAGATACAACTATAATTAGTTTCCATATTTCTAAATCAATTTTTGTACCAAAAAGAGGAAAGAAAACTGTTTTTAAAAGACAAGTCAAGGATATTTGTTCAGTTAATCATTATTAACAGGAGGTACAAATAAAACCAGATACAAGAAGTAAAAAAGAAGTAAAAAAGCTTTGTTGATGAAACAACAAAAAGGGAATTATTGTTTTTTCGCTTTCTTTACTGAATGAGTCTCCAGAAATCTTTAATTGGGTCTGAAATTTAGGTGAATATCAAATAAAGGCACACAAACAAAAAACTTGCTACTCACTGCATTAATGAGTTGCAACACAATGAAATTCAAATTCTGAAAGGCTCTCTTGTGGCAAAATAAAACAAAAACATGAAGAGTTAATTCTATGAGCAATTTTAAGTTCTTCATACTTATTTATTCTGCTTTCACTAAACATTACAACAAGAAATGCTAATCATGACACCGTTCAGTTTTATCAGCTTTTTTCCTATGACTCTAGTAAAGTAAAATAAAATCGTTTAGAAGATCTCTCCACAGACGGGGAACTTCTGTTTATTTTCACTAGTTCAGCAGTTTTAATTAGTGTATCTCTTCCATCACTATTAAAAAGTAAGCTAAGGTAAAAATGAACTCCACAATAGTATCAAGTCTCCAGTTCTGGTACAACATTTTTACTTTTAAATGACAAAGCTAAGTATCGTCTACAGATACAGAATTAATTCTTAATTCAAAATACACATCAGTAGTGAATCCAGTAATATTCAAGGAAATTTACTCCATATATTGGTTGCTAATGTGTGCAACTGTATGCCTTTTCAAAAAATTCACTTGTTCCTGCAACCCAAACAGCAGTCAAGGATAAATAAAAATGCCATTAACATTTTTTTTACTGCCAAATAACCTCAAAGTTTTAATGGTAAAGTTAATATAAACATATAACTAAGAGACAATGTCAGGGCAAAAATGACTCCAAGTTTTAGCACAGTAAAAGAAAAAAGCCAAAGGATTTTTAAAAGATCAGTATGAATTCGCCAACTTCAACACAGGTGAAACCTAGAAATTGAGGCCTTTACTACCATCTACAACTCTTAACCAGATAAGGAGAAATAAAAATAACACATTGCTTCTGGGGAATTGCTACTGTGGCACTGATTAATCTGGAAACTATTTAGTACAAACTAGTTACCCTCCAGGAAGTGCAAGAGTTGCATTACATCCACAGTCTTTTTTTTTTTTTTCCCCTTTTTTAAAAAGTTATTTCTTGAACACAAAATTTAACAATTCTATGCAGTCATAGAACGTAATTCCCTGAATGAAAAAATTGCCCAGCAGCTAGATAAGTTTACTTCTCAGGCAAAAATTGCAAAACTGACCAAACCAGATTATTTTTAAAGTTACTTTTGCTAAAATTCTTGACAATCACCTAGAAGAATAAAACTTATTTTGCACAAATGTATGTATTCTTCCCAAATCTGATTTTTGGCAATTATACTGTTCAGCCTGGCATGCAAACAGAGCAAGATTAACACTAACTTCCTAAGACAAATTGATTTCATGTTCCAAATGCTGTGATAATTTTCTTTGTACCTTTCAAATTCCCCTAAATCGAACAGCAGCTGAAAAAGCTTGCACTAGGTTCTCTTAAAATTGTCTTGCACCACAGCAGCTAAGATTTTCCACTGACATTAAAATAAATATAGCCAACCCATATTACATAATGAAGTAAAACTTTGTTTCCTAACAAATCTTACTCAAAACAGCATTGACAAGAAACTCATTTCAATACCTTTTTATACCACACAATGAACTAATGCGACAGATGAAGAAATACTACAGTCTCACAAGGGCATTTCCAGCAAATGAGTCTCCACTGGCTAAAACAATCATTCTAAATACTGCACTATCTTCAACTCCATCTCCTAACCCTTTCTTTTGACCACCAGACAGATTATGTATTCGATACTTATTTGATAAGATAAACTTGAATTTTGCCCAAAAACTATGCTCTGGCTGTCATTCTAATAAACCAGCAACAGCAATCCTTCAATTAGGCTAAGCCAGATAATACTAGAAATAATGCGCTTAAGTGCTTTTTAAAAATAAGAATGCTTTTTAAAAATAAGAATGATGTCTGAAACCAAAGTAAATATTTGATAACACCAGTAAATTTTCACTTATTTTCAACTGTGAGTTTATGTAGTACTGCCTATTATAGAACTAGAAAAATACTGCTAATGATTAAGATATTTATTAATTATGCAAACTTATAATTTGTTTTTCGATATTTTCTAATATTAGTAACAGGCTGTACTTTCACAAAACTTAACAAGCCAAGTTCTTTGTTTAATATTCAATCAAAAACATAACTGCAAAATATTAGCTATGTGTATTTTATCAAACAAGTTCAATCAAGTTGCTTGCTATCATCTGCATGGATGTTTTTGATACTCATTCAAAATCACTTACATGTCAAAGACACTGCATGAAATTGAAACCTTTACTAATGCCAAGGTTTGACCCAGGATCCAAAATAAATCTGCATGTACAGACCCTTGTACCTACACAAAGCACCAATTACTTCAAATAAGGTTTTGTCTGTGCACTAGAGTCCACCCATGTGGAGCCAATTACTATAGCAGGGCCATTATATGGTTCATTTCCCCATACCAGCTTGGCAAGAGGTGTACATGGGTGTAGGAAGTGCAAAAGAACCTTCACTAATAAAGTGCCTTAAACACACGTCCGTGCATTGTAATATTTAATGTTACAACAAACACTTCTTCACTGGGACTAGACCATGGAAAACAGTAAATACTGCAGAGCAGTTTCCAATCTGAACAGTATTTTTTAAGTTTCTCTTTTTCATCCCCACTAAAATCCAATTACCTTTTTTTTAAAAAAGCTTGAATAATTATGCTGATCCTTAATCTACATCACACATTTCTAACAATATCTGAGAATTCCTAAGAATGTTGAGAGGCTGTAGGATTTGAACAGAAGGTGTGAGAAAAATGTCAGAATTGCACACTCTTTAGGAAGTATAATATGCTTATAACATCAGAAGCACTGATATTACTTATTGATTATGTCTGGTATCATTCCCTTCTTAAATGGGGAAGTTGTTGTTTGAAATAATTATTATAAATAGGAGCAAACCACTTGAGTATAAAAACCTCTCCCCCGTTGGAAGTACTGAAGCTCCATCTAGAGGCTTTTCTTCCTCTACTGTCATTTGTGGTATATGTAATATCACCTAGAAATGTGAACAATATTAAATGTCAGAGGCTTCCTTTGTACCTCCTCTTTTGTTATTCATAATGGGTTCTTGCCCTGAACCTTTGCCTGGCAACACTAGCTCCTTCACTGCCATCAAGTGGTAAGAAACCAAAACTGAACTTAAAAATGTAAAATCTCAATAATCGGATTAAATGATCAGTATAGTATAGAGACAACTATAAATTCATTCAAGTTCTGGTATATCTACTCCAGAGCACTATGAAGCCTCATATGATAAATTCAGCAACTCCTGTGATTCTGTGTTTCACATCTCTTTTTGTAAGGTTCATTTTTACTTCAAATTGCACAGAATAAAAATCTACATCCATATTCCTCAACATCATATTTAGAACAAAAAGGCATCACAATAAAAGAATTTTTAAGCAATAATATATGTAATGCTTAACACTTCAAAAATACTGGATTTGGCAATTAGGAGGGATACTACAACATTATTAGAAGGAACAGCATAAATGTCTCCTCAGATTTAGTGTTGCTTATTGGCGGTATCTCAAAAGAAAGGGCGAAACAGCAGCCCATCTCTTCGGCAGTGTCTAATGCAGCAAGTATGCAGCTATGTCAGTCTCCCTTTGTGCTCCACAGCTGTAATCAACTGTGGACATTTGTTATGTCAGGAGAAGTCTTAATGCTCGACAATCAGAAGTGACCTATGGGAAAACAGGCACGCAACACACCAAAAAAATGGGAGGGTTTATCTACATCAAATAAATAGAAAAAAGAACTAATAAAGTAACAGCAGAATGGAGCCAGGCTGCAAGACCTTGGTGACTTCAATTTCAACCCCTTGAGTGACTTATGGTACAGCTACTCCAGCAGCTGCCCATCACTCCCACATACAATGCTTTGAATTACAGAAATCCCACAAGGTCTTCACCATGACTAGGAATACCTCTAAAATAAACCTTCTAGCATACATACAGTGAAACTCCATTAACTGCTCCTATCTGCTCTTCCATGCACACAACCTTATTTCACTATACTTTCTCTTCAGCAATTATTCCAACTAGGCATTTTGTCCATGGCAGAAGGTAAAGTACAAAGACTTCTTGGTGTTGTCCTGTTAGACAGAATAGTGACTAGCACATGTAATAGAGCTTAAGAATTCAATTTCTATTGCAGAAATTTAAAAATGGAAAAACAAACAGTTATCAGATTTAAATGAACAGAAAAAATAATATCCTCTATACCAGACATATTTTATGCCTTATCAATACTTCATTGGTAAGGAAAGACCTATTGAACTATTTCTATCAAATCCTGTGTCTACCAGTTCGCAGATTAAGTCTGTGCTGTGCAAGTACTGGGTGGCCACTTACCTACTTCTAACTGAGCAGAGCCAGCTCTCTGCTGAAAAGCAGGCTCACACAAACCAGTCTGCTAAAACTTTGCCATTGGGAAAGCAACCACCAGAACGCCAAACTTTCCATCTGGAAGAGGTCAGTCTGAAAGATCTGACTTCTGTGTTTGCTTGGCCCTGGAACCCAGCCTGCTCGTCCAAAGACACTTTGTTTCTAGACCAGCAATTTTCAAATGCGGTTGTGGAAAATCCTCCTTTAAAATAAACATTGGTGTAGCACCTAGATATTGAAATTGAGACCATATCAAACATTTGTTCAAGAATGACTGGAGAAAGCCACAAAAAATAAAAGTACGTATTACAAAACTTAGGACAATTGTTTCTTCTGCAACGCTGGGAAAGGAAGAATAGGACTGATACTGACGTGCATAAGTAAAAATGGATCTTCAGAAATAACATGAGTAAGGAGAGACCAAAAACTGAACAGAAAGGGCCTAGAAATCAATGAACAAACAAAGGAAAAAAAGGGGGGAAAAAAAGAAAAATCAGCCCAAACACCCACCAACAACTAAAGTATGTGGGGATTAAAAAAAATGCAAGAATAAAAAAGGGAATATACAGAGGGACTATAACACGCAGCCTAAAGCCACATGCAGCTTTAAGCTCACGGCAACATTAACTGCCTGTTGCTTGGCAATTCAATCTTGAGGTCCAACTGAAAAGCCAAAACCAATTTTAGACAGTCATTTTAGTTACAGAAAGCATAGGGATTAGACAAAGAGGCTGTTCCTGAAGTAATTGAAATGTAAGTTAACCAGGGTGCATACAACCACTTTAGCTCCTGAGCTGAAAGAAAGGACTGAATTTATGATGAGCAGTGAAAGCCACAGTAAAATTTGATGGCAGCAGGAATACATTTAAAAACAAACAAACCAACCACACAATAAAGAGTAAAGATGACCTCCAAGATTAAGAGTGACAAACAGAAGTAGAAGACATTGGAGATTTAAAAAAAAAAAAATCCTTAGTTTTTCTTCCTGAACATGATTACACATAGTTCAAGCTGACTGCAGATCTCTCAAAAGGATGTATCAATAAGAAATAATAAGAAGAAAATACTAATAAGAAAAATTAACCAGAGAAAGGGTGCTTTAAAAGGTACATATATCCCTATACAGTATCCCTGATTGACAACTATAGTTCTTAATGAGGGGACAAAAAAAGGAAAAAGAGGAATCAGAAGTACAGTATACACTCAAGCAGGACAGAGAGGACTGTCAGACTGTTCCCTCTTTCAGCCTCTGAAAATTAGAACAGGAAAAAAACAAACAAACAAACAAAAAACCCTAGCACAAAAGCCATAGAAAGTGTCATCAAAGAACAGAGAATAATTATTGGCTCCAGGGGCTTTATGGACAATCATTGTGAACTGCAATGCAGAAGGTTCCTAAGATGTATTTACAAAGCCCTAACAATACTCGAGCATCACAGTCAGCAATTCTCAGCTGTGGCCACCAGGGACCCTATATACTGCCCTCATTAAAGGAAAACGCTCAGTGCAGTCCCAGCAACAATGCTGTCTTGGTGAAAAATAAAGCTTTAGGCATAGCAAAGAACAAGAAGCCATTTAGGTAACTGTCTCATTCTCCATCACTATTCTAGGATTGAGAGTTTGAAAACAGGGATTTAGTTGGGGGAGGGGGGGTGCTGGCTTCACTCAATTCTTCGGCTTTCCTTCCTCTTACCAGTGTGTTGGGACTCAGCAAAGTGCTACCCCACACTGTACCTCATTCAACTAAGTGATAGATTTTACACTAGTAGAACTCATCTGGACTATTTTTTCACCTCTCGTAATGATGTTTTTCCTTAACCAAGTCACTACAAGACAGATCCTTGTGAAAATGAGTGCTGTTTTCAAGGTGCCTGCTGCCAGTGTATGAATCCGTTACTACTGACGTTCAATAGATCCCAGAGCACAAGCTATGGACAGTCAGAATAGCATTTTCTAGACTGAACAATTATCTCAAATACTCTTACCATAGCCTAGCACAGAAATTGGCAACTTAATATATTAATTTAGTCACACAAGAAAACCCGGCAAATATGGGGGGGCAGAAGAGGGGGGATCAATTCATTCCCACATTTCACAACAAACTGGTTTTCTTTCATGTTTTATTCTTGCGCTATCTGAGCGATCAATGTCCTTCAGGGAGTCTTTCCTTCTTCTTTTGACCACCACTTCAGGACTCATACCATCTCATCTTTAAATGGCATACTGGTTTCATTATATAACTGAACAAAAGGCCAAGTTTTTACCATGAGAGTTTAAGCATTATTTTCCAGCTTTGCAAACTTACACCAGATACCATCCCTTTAGACATTCTTACCTTCATGCCTAAATCCATGAATAGAAATTTTTTTGCGGGGTGGCAGGTTTTTTGTATGTGGATTTTTTTTATCCACCCACCCCCTGCCAGTGGAGAGACCAAAGGGCACCTCTGCTTGAGCAAGCTACCCCTTAAGAATAACCAAAATAATTATCTTACCAAGTTGTCCCATGAATCATACTCAGGTGAAGAATGGAAATGACTGCAATATATGTACTTCTTTAGGGCTTGCAGGCAAACAGTCTGGGACTCCACAAGCAACCTTTGTGCAAGTTGGGGGCGGGAGGGGGGTGTGGGGGTTGGGTTTTATGCTAATAACAAGTTCTACTCTTGCAGCTGGAATGGGAAATACTCTGTATATTTGTCTTAGCTGGACTGCAAAATATTGAATACCTGATCAAGATACAATTCTACAATTCTATCTTGACTGAGAAATCAATTTCAGAAACCAACCTAGTCCAGTACGGTCTTTCCTGGCCATAGTATCTATCTGATCACGTTTAACCAGCTGTCATGTAAGGCTCTCATATCTCATGACAGCAGACAGGATAACCAATACCCTGACAATAATGAGATATCGTTAATTCAGTGACAGTGTCTTTGAGTTAATCTGTTACAAAACAGCACAGAAGCTATGGGAATGCATCTTGCATATTCTGGAAGTGAAGAAACTCACATTTTACAGCCTTCTGTTTTCTTTAGGGCAGAAATTTAAGAAGATACCATGCCTCTGTTAACAGTTCTCTAAATACCAGACAAGTTTTCTTTTTAAAAAAAAATATTTTTTTTGTTAAAAATCTATGTTTGCCTTCCTCAAATTTCAGGAGACAAATGAAATTATATCTTAGAAAGAAAATATGGATATCCATGTTCAATGTTAAGCAGTGTTTATATTCATAAATACATTTATAAGAGAAGTCAACATTCTGCAATGCAAAATGGCAATCTATGGAAGAGCATTTCCTAAACAAAAATAGCATCCCAATTTATTTTCTAGACTTCAAATACTACCAAATGAATGCAAACAAATGTTTTGTACTGAAAACTTTAAAACATCATGGTTTAAAATAGTGTAATATTAAGATTAAAGTTCTCTACTGTTAGGCTATGATTTTTACTTCAACTGCAGTTCTCTCTAACTCTATCCCTTTTATAGGGAGAATATAGCATTACCTAAACATTTTGGATTTAAATACAGTCTACACAAATTCACATCTTCAGAGACTGATAGAATTAAACATTATGGTTTTACCCAAAATCAAGACAGAGCTAAGACATGTGTGATAAAAGTCAGCTGCAACACTAAATAATGTTTAATTGCACCTATATATTGCAATTTGCTATTCCACTATGACAAACTGGAGCCTACATGGGACAATTCTAGGTCCAACTGTTAAGACAGGTCAAAATAGGAAATATTCACCACCAACACCTCTCCTATGAAAGTGCCCATCTGAATTCTGCACCCAATACATCGTACCTACAAAACTAGACTTCCCAGAAAACGCAGTCTGATTTAGTCTTTCATTGCCCCATACTTTTTTCTAGTTACTGTTTCTTTGGGTTCTCAAACTTGATTTCTCAGTGCATTACTTCAGCAATGTAGGTGTTAGCAAAGAGCCAAGTCTACCTTAAATTCACATCTCTGCATTAGTCAAGGCACATGCACAGAATGGAAGCAACAGGTGGGATTAGATAGAGGGTTTAATTACTTCAGCTAGTACCTAGGAGTATGAGTTTATAACAAACTGAACAATAAACAGATCAACTCTATTTACCAGAAAAAGAAAATTCATCGTACACTAAAGAACTGTACTAAAACCTTGAAATTCAATACAACTTTTAGTTTTAGTATGTTCATTTAAAGTTCCTGCATTTCAAGCAAGTTCCCTGCTGCAAAATTTATTTTGGCAAGTTTCTATCTTCTAAAAACTTCTAGAAATGAGGGCATTTCATAAAACTGTGTCATGTCTTTCTCCTCACGATGTTAGCATTCCATAGAAAACATAAAAATTGAAGTTTTCACAGTGATTTATGTAACTGAAACAAAGCAATATCAAAATCTTGCTGAAACCAATAGGAATGAGCAAAGACAATGCTAGTAAGCGATACCATCAAAATTAAGGTAACTAGAGTAAAATAATCTCATTGTTTCCAAAACAATAAACTTAAGTACATCACAGTAAGAACCTTGCTGGGGAATTAATAAATCCACAGAATTACTATGGTGTAAAGGTACCATTAAGTCAAAAGGAGGGGGGGGACCCAGAAACCAACTCTGCTTAAGTCTTAACTCAAGTACTGTCCAAGCCCTCCATTTTACCTTCTGAAAAGAGAACTATCATCCAAGACTGAGGTGTTACAGAGTTAATGATAGATACTAAAGCAAAGTGACCAGAAGCAGATGATATATTCCTGAACTCCTCCCGGATATCTCAGTTAAAGGCCTGAGCTCCTAAGAAAATGTGCTTAATCATACATGCGTAGCATGGAAAAAACCATGTGACAGCAGCTATTCTTCCATCTAATGATCAATAACTACAACAGCAATGTGGTGGATTTTGTGCCAGTTCCAGTAGAATTTGTGGAATGTATAGCTAAAAAAACACGTTGACTACTTCTTCCTAACTTGTTACTACAGACTTTTGTATTTGTCCAAGCAAACAAGAGTGGCAATTTATTTGATTTTCAAAATCCTTTTATTTCTTTAAATGTAATCAAAAGCAGGATGCTAGCTACAGACTGCTTGATGATGAAACGATGAAAAGTTTCATTCAGGAATAAAGCTACAGCTATGCAATTTAATAATTTATTTAATGAGTCCTCCCTGTTGAAGAAGTTAGAGATTCCCACCCCAGTACTTTCTTTGCAGTAGACAGGTCAAGAGAAGCTAATTCAACTTGAAACATACAGACATGTTACTCCAAACAGACAAATTAGATACTAAGAAGTAGCCAGGATTGTGGCTTTCACCTGAGATTGCTGAATGAAATTTATACACAAAGCTGCAGACCTGCAGGTGAGGAAGGTAATCCAGTACCGCACAACACAGCCACCAGGGAGCTGGCAGGCTGCCAACACAACACAGAACAGATCCTGGGAATTACAGACCAGAAAGTTTGTCATCCATCCTTACTAAAGGCAGTAGGGACTATAAAAATAAAGTCACTGTAGCCAGGGATAAACGTGGTCTGTTGGAAAAGATGTTGCATGGCTTCTGCAAAGAGAAACCCTGTGCCACCAACCCGAGTCATTGGAGTGCATCAGTAAGGATAGAGAGAGGAGGTCCAGCAGACACAGCACAGTCCAATTTTGAAAAAGCTTTTGACAAGGTTCCACACCAAAGGTTATCAAAGAAACTAAGTTGCCACAGGATGGGAGGAAAGAGTCTTACAAATAGAAAATTAATGAACAGGATACAAAAAGCAAGGTTTAATGGCCAGTTTTCAGGGCAGAGAATAGGCAGCTGAAAGGTCTCCTGCTGGGGGATTGCTGCTGGGACTGGCTTTATTCAGCACTTTCAATGACAACCTGAAGAGTAGAGCATGCAGTGAAATCTCACAGTTCATAGCTGACACCATACATTTTGGGTAGATACCAGACACTAGTGAGGGAATGCCAAACAGTGATCTGGCAAAAAAGCGAGAGAAGATTCAGTGTAGGCAAGACTGTTGCTTTAAATTAAACCATGCCTACACAGAGCAGAGCTTGGAGCTGGCAATTACAAATTATTAAGCAATCCAAGACACAAAAAAGACTGAAAAGCACCACCGTGAGTGCACCTTTTAACATTACTGATCAAAAACTGTGGAGGCTGAGAGGTACAAGGGGTAAACGGACTGCAAAACATGGCTAAGTTCACATGCTCTCCCCAAGTAACACCATCTACTGCCACTGGCTTTATTATTTTTATTTAAGAAAGAAGTGAGGGAGCTCTTGCTGGGACTCAGGAAAAAAAGGAGAGTCTACCACCTTTGGAAGAACGGGCAGGCAATGCAAGAAGAATATAGGGATCTAGTTAGGTCATGCAGAAAAAACATCAGAAAGGCAAAAGAACAGCTAGAACTTAATCTGGGCACTGTCGTAAGAGATAACAAAAAAGGTTTTTACAAATACATTAACAACAAAAAGAGAGCCAGGGAAAATCTCCACCCCTTATTGGATGCAGAGGGGAAGATTGTCAACAAGGATGAGGAGAAGGCTGAGGTACTTAATGCCTTCTTTGCCTCAGTCTTTAATAGTAAGACCAGTCATCCTCAGGGTATTCAGCCCCCTGAGCTGGAAGACAGGGATGAAGAGCAGAATAATCCCCCCATAATCCAAGAAGAAGCAGTCAGTGACCTGCTAGACCAACTGGACAGCCACAAGTCTATGGGCCCAGAAGGGATCCACCCAAGAGCGCTGAGGGAGCAGGCAGAGGAGCTTGCCAAGCCACTCTCCACCATTTATCACCTGTCTTGGTCAACAGGGGAGGTTCCAGATGACTGGAGGCTTGCCAGCATGACATCCATCTACAAGAAGGGCTGGAAGGAGGATCCAAGCAATTATAGGCCTGTCAGCCTGACCCCAGTACCAGGAAAGATCATGGAATGGATCATCCTGAGTGCACTCATGCGGCATGTGAAGGACAACCAGGGGATCAGGCCCAGCCAGCATGGGTTCATGAAAGGCAGGTCCTGTTTGACCAACCTGATCTCCTTTTACGACCGGATGACCCTCCTGGTGGATGAAGGAAAGGCTGTGGGTGTTGTCTACTTGGACTTTAGTAAGGCCTTCGACACAGTCTCCCACAGCATTCTGCTAGAGAGCTGGCAGCCCATGGCTTAGACAAGTGTACTCTTGGCTGGATGGCCAAGCCCAGAGAGTTGTGGTGAATGGCGTCAAATCCAGTTGGTGGCAGGTCTCAAGCGGTGTTCCTCGGGGCTCAACTTTGGGGCCAGCCTTGTTTAATATCTTTATTGATGATCTGGATGAGGGGATTGAGTGCACCCTCAGTAAGTCTGCAGATGACACCAAATTAAGTGGGAGTGTTGATCTGCTTGAGAGTAGGAAGGCTCTGCAGAGAGATCTGGACAGACTGGATCGATGGGCTGAAGCCAACTGCATGAGGTTTAACAAGGCCAAGGGCCGGGTCCTGCACTTCGGCCACAACAACCCCAGGCAACACTACAGGCTTGGGGAGGAACGGCTGGAAAGCAGCCTGGCAGAAAAGGATCTGGGGGTCCTGGTGGACAGCTGGGTGAACGTGAGCCAGCAGTGTGCCCTGGTAGCCAAGAAGGCCAACGGCATCTTGGCCTGTATTAAGAATAGTGTGGCCAGCAGGAGTAGGGAAGTGATTGTACCCCTGTACTCAGCGCTGGTGAGGCCGCAGCTTGAGTACTGGGTTCAGTTTTGGGTGCCACAGTACAGGAGGGACATTGAGGTGCTGGAGCGTGTCCAGAGAAGGGCAACAAAGCTGATGAGGGGTCTGGAGAACATGTCTTATGAGGAGCAGCTGAAGGAATTCGGATTGTTTAGTCTGGAGAAGAGAAGGTTGAGGGGAGATCTTATTGCTCTCTACAACTACCTGAAAGGAGGTTGTAGTGAGATGGGAGTTGATCTCTTCTCCCAAGTCACTAGCAATAGGACAAGAGAAAAAGGGTTAAAGTTGCACCAGGGGAGGTTTAGGCTGGACATTAGGAAGAATTTTTTCCCTGAAAGAGTTATCAAACATTGGAACAGGCTGCCCAGCGAGGTGATTGAGTCACCATCCCTAGATGTGTTTAAAAGTTGCGTAGATGTGGTGCTTAGAGACATGGTTTAGTGGCAGACCTGGTAGAGTAGGGTCAATGGTTGGACTAGATGATCTTAAAGGTCTTTTCCAACCTAAACGATTCTATGATTCTATAAGTGCAAGGGTTATCAGAAGTATATAAAATAATAAGAAACAAGGGTAGAAAACAGCCAGAGCACATTGACAGCATCCAGCACTCCCTGAAGGCACCCAAGGAACTTGTGGATGACATGGAGGGGTGCCCTAACTGGAGACCGAGATGACTAGGGAATGGAAACAGGCCTTCCCAGGAACCAGGATCCATTGCTTGAGACACAATACTAGACTAATATTAAACATTTGCAATCAAGACAAGGCAAGGGTGTTTAGTATTCTCAATTGCAAATAACATTAAAAAAAACCCAACTAACCACATTCTTTCTTAAATGATACATGTTAACACAAAAAGTAAATCCTCTTCAGAAGCCCTACTGCATGACACCACCGAGGAAAAGGTAAGAATTCAAAAAGAAAACAGAAGTAGGTATCTCCAGTGACCAAAAGAATATCTAACTCCACAGAGAATGATCAAGAGAATTTCTAACTACACGTAGATAGATAGTGGTTTTCAAACCAATGAATCACGGGGCCCTGGAACCCAGTAAGCTAGTGACCTACTTCAGCTATTGTCCTTAAACCTAAGTTCACTAACCAGCGGTCTGCATCTCCACCAGAAAATTAAGGTGTCTGTAAATCATATCCATTTGTAGGTAAGAAAGGTAAGTATAAGTATGTGAAAGGCATAAATCATCATGACTGAGGAGATTAGCAAGTCAGTACCTAGTATTATTCAACCAGAAAACACAAAGACCAAAGAGATTTACTAAATGGACTACTGGTGCACTACAGCATGGGAACTCTGTACTATGTAACCGAACATGAATGCATGAAGTCAGTTATACCTCATTTTTAAATATAGTACATAATTTATGTACAAAAGAGGTTTGTTCTTTCACCACTCTGAGTTGCAAGAGACAACTGACTGACTGGTACCCACAATCTGTATTTCAACTGTTGAAATACTGTAATCAACAGATACAGTCCAACATTGGAATTCACTATTTTGTTTTGAATGTTGCTGGGTTAGCTTGTAGTGTTGAAAAGCTACTGGAGCAGAAATAGAAAGAGGAAAATACTCAATAGAACAGAAACTACAAACCACACAGGTTACAAACTGCTGGAAGAAATACTTTCTATTCAGTGTATACGTAGACTCAGGTTGGAAAACAAGTTTATTTCAAATTTTTAATCAACTGAAAGAAGTGCTTGAATTGAGTAAGATTTCCTTTCCATTGAATAATATTTTAAATAATTCCCAATAGGAAATGGGAAGAGGCTTCCATATAAGATGAAATTTTACAGACTTTTTTCTACTGCAACATTGTAGTAGCCACTGTTAGACACAACATCCAGTAAAGCAATTACTAATATCATTGTAAACTGTCACAAAATTATATGGCATACAGCTCTTCCACTCTCCCATCACAGCATTTATATCCCTAAAAGAACACTATAGGAATCACTGACTATGAAATGGTGATTATTAAATATAAAAGCTAGTCTAAATCAGTTTGTAATTTAATAAAACATTAATCAGACTACAGAATCATTCACAATATTTTTAGAGGTCAGTAAAAATAATTATTGCCCCTTAAAGGAGAAACTGTTCACCCCAAATCAGTGCAGTAAGGCTACTTCACAGCTTTCTCATGCCCTCATCAGCACTGAATGCTTCCTTCAACAAGCAAAAGAACTTTACAGTGTTGGAGACAGCAGCATTTCAGAATTACAGCCCATGTATAAAAGCAAGACTCCCCTCATTCTTCTTTCTCTCTTTAGTCAGAGAAAGATTGCAGAGTGACTTTACTTCAACAGCTCCTATGCATCTTCTGGTTTTCTCTGCAAGTTTTCCAGATTAACACTGAGAAGGAAGAATTTCAGATCTAGCAGAGACGAGGGACCACTTATGAATTTTCTTCTCTTCTCATTCTATCGCTCATTTGTTTGACATCAAGAAGAACAGTTTGCAAGGCCTGTGAGCCAGGTCATTAAAGATACGCACTTAAGCAACCCATCAGATGAGAACCCAGTAATACACAACCCTGCTTTGAAGTGTTACATTCAAACATTGTTTGCATAATTGTGACGTACACCACATGTACAACACATTGCCACATACATAAGATTGTTTACAAATCACTTTTATACAGAGCTATTAACATCCAAACAAGGCTGACGGGCAAGCAAACAAGAAGCAAAAGAAATGCAGAAACCCCAAATCTCCTCATAATTTAGGGAAAAACAACAATTTTAGGCTGCAGGAAAAAAAAAAAAACAAACCACAGTTCAGGAACCCAAAATTGAGAGAAGCAAACTTAACGGGCACACCATATGGCTAGGCAAAAGCACAAACACTAACAAGCAAATCAAAAACAAAACTGCAGGTTTTCATATGCTGCATGAATTTTGTTAGCCCACAAGGATGCTGTGGAAAACCAAAACATTTCAGATATTAAAATTAATAAAAAGAGGAAATTAATGTGTATCAGACCTATTCTTATAGATGAAACCCCCTTTTTTAACGCTTATACTGTCATTCTTACTGGCTCACCTTTGCAACAGCACCACAGGCTCTTTGTTACTGGCTCTGCTGAGAACACGAGGAGCACCAGCCCAACTAAGGAACATTTTATGTGCTGAATTTTCATTTTATTTTTTAAATTTTACCAAGTACTTAAAGTTAAAATAGCACCATAGATACCTCCAAATACCTCCCTTAAAGCTATAGTTTTTCTCTAGATATGATTAGAAAACCATGTTAATCTTAATGGTAAAATGACTCTAGATGGAACATAAGAGGTTTATCATTCAACAGAATGAAGTTAAGGCTGCCTCTAAGATTTTTCTTTACGCAACTTTACAGACAAACATGATGACCACAATCCACAACAGTCAAGTAGTAAAAAGCCCACTGGAAGTAATTTACAAAACTGTAATGTTAGATTAATTATGTGGCTGGTTTAGATACCAATAGGCACATACATGAGAACTTCAGCAAAGGAGACAACTTTGAAACAAGCATAAAACATGCAGCCTTGTGTAAGCACCAGAGGCCACCAGCACAGGTTACCTACCATTCCTCACCAAGAAATTGATCGCTCCCTCCAATGAATTACAGGTTAAACACAGAACTTCTAGGAAGAAAAATAGCCCAGTTTTTATTTCTGCAATTTGAAGATCAAGCTATTATGGATACATCCTTAAAGGGTTAGTGAAGTGGGAAGTATAGAGAGGAAGAGCTGAAACATTATTGCTGCTGTAGACAGGAAAAAAAAAAAAAAAAAGATTTTCAAGACTCCTTGTTTTATCCTTTTCATAGCACTTTGCATACTGTTAGTTCCCTTGGGTTCCCAAACACAGTAGTCTCCTACCGCTATATGTCCTTCTACACAGCAAGAAAGAAGAAAAATATAATCTGAAAGAAATCAGGAAAGCATTATGTGAATGAATTGTCAGGGAAAGTTAACAGTAAATGTCTTTAAAACTATTTATAATGGTAGTTACTGGAACACTTTTGTGTCTTTAAGGAAGGAGCCAACAATGAAAGCAAAAAACCCCTGGATTTCCTTGGACAACATCCAAGCAGAAATTTAATAGGAAACAACACAGAAAACCCACTTTTATGGAAAATACAAGTTTTGCAAGTCTAGGTGTCATGATCATTTTTAAATGTAGCAACCGTGAACAAAAACATCAGGGAACGTTATGCATAGAATGGTGTAGGTTGGAAGAGACCTTAAAGATCCTCTAGTTCCAGTCCCCCATGATGCTACAGGGCACTTACAGAATGGATTACACTACGTATCAGCAACTTACCTGGAAGTTCAGCACTGTTAAAAAAAAAAAGCAAAAGAAAACCAAAACACACACAAAAACCCATATCCTGCACCATCCTCACTTACAAATCTGAGCAGTTATCATAAGTGCTTCTCTGTGGTGACTCTTGTGAGCAAATAACCTACTCTGTAGTTCGGAATAACTTTGTTCTATAGGATCCAAGTGAATAATCTCAACAATGACTTCACACAATATTAACAATTTACATTTTTAAAGAAAAATAGAGTTTCCAGAACTGCTGGAAATCTCACTTCCCTGTATAACTGATAAGTAACAGACTCAAATAGGAAGTTTAAAACCATGAAGTTATGCAGAATTACGTCTCAATAACATACTGAGAAAAAGCACACAATTACTTTTATGGAATGAACTGAGATTACAGCTAAAGCCACTAGAAACAACTTGGATTTTCTAATGCTCTTTTTGTTTGAACTACTGCATGGAGTCTCTTACTGCCTCAATGTTGATAGTATATTCAGGAGCTTTGGGGAGCTTTTTTGGCTGTAACTGCCATAACAGGAGCCAATTCTTAAAAAAACTATTTTGAAGAACCCCTCCCTCATCCATCACTTAAAAGAAATGTACAGTTTCAGGAATTACTAAGATCCGTCACTGTCCAAATAAAGGTCTGCTACTACTATCACTCAGTTATGTCTTACAGAAGTTAATTATTTTTGACAATTTGGAGCAAGAAAGTTGAAACATATTTCATCCTTCCAAATGAGAACTCTGATGTTGTGATTGACAGTGCATTAAAATTTAATGCCTTCCAAAACTACTAGACCTTATTTTGAACAAGAAGTAGAAAACATTCTCGAAATGGGCTTAGACCGTTAGACATGATGTTTAATCACTAGCCCAACAACTTTGATTCCTCAAACACAAGTAACTGAGATATCAAGCTGCTACATGGCTCCATGTTACTTCACAGCACAAGACTTTCAAAGGTCACAGTGAATATCATATTTGTCATGCAAAGACAAAATAATCTTACAAAACAAAGCAAAAAAAGCCTACAGCTCACAGTTTTGACACAATCATCTGAAAAAGTGATGTCATAATTGCACGCGTGTGAAGCTCTATCTCACCAGATCAAATACTTCCAAAGCTTGGAAGACCGAAGCAGTATTACCAACATGGATTTTCTCCAAAACATTTGCAGATGCACTCTCCACCCACATACGTTAACCTTAAATAGCAGCAGGGAGGAGAACAGCCTTAAGTGTTAGAAGAGCAACCAAAATAGTCTTTGGAGTGTGATCCAGCTTGTAACTGGGAAGAAGAAACAAATTGCTGAGTTTCTAGGCAGTTTTCCTTATTTCCCCTTTCTTGTCCTCCTTATGTGCACCTTGCCTGCCAGGGTAGACAGAAGACCTGTATAGGTACAGGCAGGCTGCTCTTGCTAAGGACTTGAGAGCATTCCTTTGAAAGATACAGCTCTCCCTCACATGCCCCTTCACACTTAAGGGGACCACTCTGCGTACTCAAAGTTCCCAAAAAGCTCTAAAGCAAAAATAGTTTTATCTAGATTTTTTTTTTCCTGGACAGTGACCGATTAAAAGCCAGAACTATGGCAATGCCAGATGATATAACACTGACAGCTTCAGAGATTGCCATTCTTTCTGAAAAATAGTCTGAAACAGACTACACAGAAACCTATTACTGAGAATTTTCCTAAGTCTCCCATAATGCCTCCTAATACCATAAAAAACACACAATTTGTTGTGGCATTCATTCCTGGTAAGCTTCTTACAGGGCAATGCCAAGAGGTAAAATTCAGTGTCAGCCATTTACTATAACCTGTAGTCTTAAAGGTGCATCTACCTCAATTTTTTAGTACAGATCAGGAGTGTACACGGAAAGCAAACTTCCTTATTGTACCCACTGACTGTGTATCATGAAGCAGTCCTGGAGTGGATGAACTGGATTCCTTTTGGATAGAACTGAACTGTAAGATGTAAAACCAGGAGCGCAAACAGCACACTTCAACACAAACAGGCATTGAGTCCATGTGGCCAGTCTGGAATTAGTTCAACAACAACAAAAAAATCCCTAAAATGCAAACAGTATGGACACTGATTCCTCAGCACCAAACGTTGCATTCTACAGACGAAGCCCTGTCTGACCCTGCTACTTGCCAGGGTATACACAGCTCCTCTGTTCCAGTGTTCTTGAAAGGATCCTATTAGCCCAATATTTCCAGCTCATCTAGAAGGGTTGTGGGTTCCCAGAGCCAAAGGAATCTGAGTCCTTGGTTTTCACATCTTGCATTTTCTTGGAGTTGCTAACATACCAGTGTCTCACAGGCTATAGGACCAAAATCAGATTCTGTACGTGCAGTTCTGACTTTGTGCTGCAGTACAAATCTAGCAAACCCATCATCTAGCAATGACATGGATACAACGCTTCTTAGTTTTCTACAGTAAAGCCACATGAATGGATTAGTGCCTGGTTCAAAATAAATCTCATGTGCCACAAGGAAGGCATAAGCCAATACTGAAGAAAATCTCTCTCAACATTTTTCGGGGGTTATATATTTATTTATCCACGGTGTTGGTCGGCAAGCCCCACCCATGTGTTAACTCTTGCTCAGGAATTTGAGGTCCCAGGGCCTCTTCTACTACCTCAAAGGGCGCTTGGAAAAACTTTCTGTGTTTGCTTTCATACACTGCACAGGCCTAGCAGAACTTTCAATACAAACCTGTTCCCTTATCTGGTTACCAGTGGAAGCCACAACCTTATTCAGAAATTCCTTGGTCCCCACTGATACATAACATACTGCTCTGCACAGGCCAATTCTAGCAACACAGCTCATGCATTTTAACATGAGCATATCTCATATCTCATCCATATCTTCACAAACAAGCAACGTTTCCTAAAAATTTCTTGATCAGGTCCCTTGTCTCCAACAACCATATCACAAAGTCTCAGAAGACATTCATAGGCCTGCAGTGCCTTCTTTACTGGAAGCCAAAAAAAGTAGAGGAGCAGGTAATTCCCTTGTAGCCATATAAAGAGTTATAATCAAAAGCATATTTTGACAAGGAGATCCACAGGTTCAACTGATGCCAAGTTGATTCATCCAGACCGTATCATATTTACCCAAGTATCAGCTATGGAAGGCTGTAAGAGACAATAAAATTAACTTGATCAGTTAATTTGGCCATCACACAGGCTTGTAGCTCCCCAGATCTTCCTGGAATTTTTCCAAAAAGTTGACATCACATCTGCATGTTCTCATTCTCATGTAACAGGGTAATTCTATTACTGAGACTGCATAAGCAGTCTACTCACTGCTTCACCTGAGTTTTTAGATTAATACTATTTGGTCCTGATCCCTTTGTCAGTTTGAAATTGGCTATAGCGAAGTGATTACTGAAATGATTATGACATCTGATCTGTCAGGAATTTATGATTTTTTCTTCATTTGGACACAATTCCAGTAACCACTTGGGGGACATTGAAATGTAATTTTTTTTCCTCAAGCCAAAGGTTATCTTATCTCCCCATTCTACTGGGTCAAACTTCTTGAGAACAGTTTTAGATGAGCCATTCAAGTTAATCACATCATCAATTTAAGAATAACCAAAGAAACAGGATGGTAGAGCAAGTCCCAAGCTGTTCAGAACATCAATAGTAACAAAGTAACAATGCAAAACTTCTTATATATGCTATGTTACCATTACATTTGACAGATTACCAAATAGATAGATTGTGTCCCTGTATAAATATCAGATAGTTCCTAATCTAGGTGCTCAACCCTAACACTTGGGGGGTTGGACAAAATGACCTCCCGAGGTCCCTTCCAACCTCAACCATTCTGTAACCATTAGTGTATTTCGCAGCCAACCCCACCCCCCCCACCCCCCTTGAAGTCAAGCACTAAGGACAGTTCTTCTAACAGCCAAGACAGTCACAATCTTCCTTTGTCACTCCATGTTCACAACAAAAATCACTTCCACCCTCTATCTCAGTTACGGATCTTGGAAAACACTACAGCAGCTTCAAACCTAGCACCCTGCCACTGCTGGATGACAGTTACTTGACAATGCCAAGAGGCTTCCACAAGGCCCTCAAAAAGACAAAATGCAAAACTCTTACTCCCGCAAGCACAGACTAGCAACAAATCAAAAAAAACCCCATCATTTCTCTCCAATCCCAGGAAAAAATCCAGCAGCCAGAGGCTTCATCAAAGCATGCTAGAGAGCTACAGGGCTTCCCACAATGCCTTCTGCACCTTGTCAGCTGAGGTCAACATCAGCTTTTGACACCACATATGAGGTTCAACAAGCAGCCAGTACCACAATTCTCCCATCAAAACCTAAGCTGCTTTAATGCCTTAAGGAAGCATTGGAGTCATTCCCTATATGTTTTCAAAACACAAGATGACATGTTTAGAAAAAATCTGGCAGCCCTGACACGCTACTGCTAACAAACATGGTTGTGCATCCCTATCTCAGATGCAGAAGTTGCATCCAGCACATGGGAGAGGTATTCCCTCTCCCAGAAGTACATGAAGAGATTATCAGGATATGATACAAGGCAATCAACACTAAGAGAAATGGGGGGGGAAGCAAGCTTTGATGAACAAAAGATTATGAAACACTCCAAAGGCATGGCCACAAAGGCTATTGTCACACACTGTCCGTCTTGTGCTAAAATGCCTAGAAAAACACCTGAGCACAGGGAATAAAACCACTAGCACCAGAACTACAAAAAGTTAATCACAGCATTCTAGTCAAAGGCATCCCACCTAAAACAACAGTGACATACAAAATAACCAGTAAGCTCCATTAAACCATAGTTTTAAAAAATAGCAGAAAACCTGAAGAAACATGCAAACAACACACAGAGACGTTATGGTAAAAGGCAGCTTTGTGTTAAGACATCCAAGGTAGGATACAGCACACCTGAGATTTGTGTACTTCCCTTGACCCCATTACAAGACCAGTTACCCTTCTCATACAGTAACTTACAACAGCTGCAGCTACCTAGTGAGTCACTGCAAGTCAGAACCCTGCTTCAGTATCTTGTCTGAAGCTTCAGGTATAGGTCAGAGCTGGAGAAGCAAGCAGCAGGAACAAAGGATGCAGCATGGAAGAACCTGTAAACCTATAGAGCACCTTCCAATGCTTACAAATTTCTATCAAAGTTCAACTTCAACATTGTATATTCTATTACCGTACTCACAGGTATATTCTGCTGCATGTGCAAAGCATCTAATACTAGTTACCAACTTTTTGCTTGCTCACACATTACAAGTTCTCCATTAAGATTAGAACAGAAGTGTGAACTAGCAGAATATTTGCTTGCTAAAAGTAACGTTATATTTTGCTAAACTTATTGTACAAGGTACAGATTCAGCCCTAGAAAAAAGCATTGTGGAAGATATTAACAAAGAGTTGCATACCAGATCTGAACATCACTAATGGAAACAAACAAAGTTTTGTATCCCTACATTATCTGACACTAAAATTGCCTTTGAGGAATTAAAACCTAGATTTTTAGGCTCATGAAAGTGAAACTTGGGCAGCGGTGTTTGCCATGTTGTATATATGATGGTATTCTATAGTATGTAACACCAGATGCTTAACAAAGAGTAAAAGAAAGATGAAACTGACTCATAATTCCCCAACTATCATTAACAACCACAGCCTGTAGTTTCCAAAACAGGACACTTGCATATTGCAGACACCTTCCCTCTCTTTGTAGATATGGCCCTAATGAAATACACCTGAAAATACAGCTATTATTCTCAAAAACTACAAGAACTACATCAAAATAAACTTTAAGGTTGTCAGGGAAGCCATCAAACAAAGAACAAACTGTCTTTTGGGGACTCTGGGTGAAGTAACCGATTATAAAGAATTGCATATTTAATTATTGAGGAGAGGAACACTGACTGAAAGAAAGACAAAAAGAAGATTGCTAAGATGCATGAAGAGAGATCAAGTGAGATCACACACACAGAGCATCTAGAGATGAGGAAGGCTGTCAAGTGGGAGCCAGGACGAGTGATATAAGTTGAAGATGCCAAGTGGCACTGAAACCAGCAACCACATCTAAAACACAAGAAACATGGGATAAAAGTGTTCAGAATAGGAGTTCCTGTCTTGACTGCACGTGCTTCAAAATTAACTGAAGGTGCATAAAAAATGGTTTAAGAATATCTTAAGCGCTGCCTAGCAAACAGAGGTGAAAACCATGCACAATAACCATGGAAAGTAAACAAATATAACAATCTACAAGCCATTACCATGGCAAAGGGTCACAGTCTACCACATGGCATGTGTGAGAGAAAACAGGAGCTGCAACACATGGCAACGCACAATCTTAAGAAGATAAGGAGCTGCAGGTATGCAGAATGAGGGAAAGATGAGAAACAGCCATATCCAGGATATGTATGGGAAGTGGGAGAAGCCCACGAGCTACTTTTGTCTAGCTGTAGATGCATTTGGAGAAGAAGAGATGTATTCAGAAGAGCAACAGGCAGTAGGAACACACAAAGGTACAGTGGGAGACGGAGGGTTCATTTATGGCGGGGCCAGAAGGACAGAAAAATAGAACAGTACTCGAAGGAGAGCAGAGCCCCTGCAGAGGGAAGGAAGAGGCTGGGGAAGAGACAGGAGCTTTGCCCAGAGCCGGAGCACGGCGGGGTGGCCCGGACTGCAGCGGCAGAGCGGGGCAGCCGCACGCGTGCCAGGGCCGGAGGCGGGTGACAGCGCCAGGCGAGAAGGCACGGGGCCGGCGGCGTGCCCGGCGCCCGTGTGTCGCGGGGAGCAGCCGGGCGGCGGCAGCGCCGGGAGTAGGGGGGGGAAGCGGAGGAGGGGGGAGCCAGCCAGACATGTTCGGCGGAGGCAGGGACGGCGGTGACAGGCGAGGCCCGTGCCCGCGGGAAGGGACCGGGGCAGGGGGCGGCGGGGTAGGCGCGCCTCAGGGCCCGCGGCGGGCAGGCGGGGGGGCCCGGTCCCTGACTCACCTGCTGCACCCCCAGGAAGTCATAGAAGTTCCGCGGCACTTCCTCCACCAGGTCGAAGAGCTCCAGGTCGCCGCTGTCCCAGGCGCGGGCGCGGGGCGCCACCAGCGCCAGCAGCGCCAGGAGCGGCAGCAGCCGGAGACGCGGCGCGGCCCGCGGCCGGCTCATGACCCCCGCCCCGACGGCGGCAGCGGCGGCGAGGACGTGGCCGGGGAGGTGCCGGGGAGGTACCGCTGAGGCCGCGCGCGCCCCGGCGGCGGCTCTGCTCTGAGGGGGAAGGAGACAGGCCCGGCCCCGCCGGCGGCGAGTCCCGGGGGGGGCGGGGGAGGGGGCGGGGGGAGCGCTCTCCGCCTGACCAATCGCCGCCTCCGCAGGCTGTGACGTCGGGTACCCCGGCAACCGCTGGCGCTCGCGCAGTCGAGGGCTGCGGGGGGGAAGGGCGAAGAGGCGGGGCGGAGGGTGCCAGCTGGCCGGGCGCGCGGGACCCTGGCGCGAGCTCTGCCCGCGCGGCCGACGGGGTTCGCGCGCCCCGCGCCGCGCCGCCTGCCGGCCCTTCCCCCTCCCGCTCGCCGCCGCCTCCCGGCGCCGCGCCGCGCTCTCGCCCTTCCCCGGGGCTGCCGGGGCCGCTTCCGCACCCCCTCCCCCCCGTCACCCGGGGTAACCCCACGAGGGTCATTCCCCCACCCGCGCCGCCCCCGGCGGTCGGCAGCGGGCCGGGTGCCCCCCGCCCGGAGCAGCCTTCCCTCCGCCGGGGAGCGGGGTCCTGAGGGGCGACAGCCGCTGCTCCGGACCCCGTCGGGGGGCGCGACCGGCCGCGTCGGGAGCGCTGGGGAGGTTTTCTTGGGGGAGGGGGAGGTGTTCTGTCCGCCCTGCGCCTGGCACGGCCGGTGCCCGCGGAGGGGAAAGGCCGCGGGGGGAGCGGCGGGTGCCGCGGTGCTGGGCCGCGCCGGCCGCGGTGCCCCGCGCACTGGATTTCTCCTCAGAAACGCGTTGGACCTTTCATTCTTTCCTTGCTTAAATTAATGTTAAACATGAATGCTAGGTGAGAAATTAGATGGAGACTTAATGGCTCAGCAATACAAATTACCAACATTAAATCGCCTTTCTCTGGTCCGGCCAGACTCCTTGGAACACCCCATCTGTTCCGTCTGTTTTGAAGCTAGGCCTTGTCAATGACTCGCTGTGAGAATCGTCTCTTCAAGAAAAGGCAGTTTCACTTGTCCCAAAAGTATCTGTGAACTGAATCAAGTTCAGAAAATAGTTTTTCCAATTTAAAAAAAAATCCCAACGTTATATGCACCTAAATTCACCTAAGAGGAGCCGGGCATCATTTACAAAAGCTCTGTACAGTAGAGCACTGCCTTGGATATCTTACGGGAGTAGCAAGATAGGGCTTTAAAATACACTCTGCTTAATTCAGAATAAGGACTTGTACCAACATAACCATTATCAATTTTCCAACTCATAAAGTCCAGAGTAGTCTTAGCTATGCTCTTCTATTGAAACTGTTCCCTTTTGTATAAGCTATTTAAATATTAATTAGATTGATATTTAAACTCATGTTTCCATATCCCATATGCATGCCCACTGGGCTGTTAGGATCATGATTCTGCCTCTGGCTCTGTTTTCTGAAAAGACACCTAAACCCATTTGCTAGGAAATGATGATTTAACCAACAATGTCTGCGCTTAACTGTTCATTCTGATCATCTTAGAAAATGCTTCTCCCACTTGACAACAGAGCCAAAAAAATAATCCTTTTCTAGAGAATGACAAAGTAAAGAAAAAGTCATGGGGTAGTTAATTTATTAGCTGCTTTTTTTGCCAGAATAACAACCTAGTATAGATCAGTTTCATCCCTCTTCCTTATTTTCTTAATCTGTTCTGTTTTCGCACACCAGTATTCATAGCATAAATTCCCTTTGTTGCCTGGTGTATCTACATTCTCCTTGCTTTCAAGCCTCAAGCTTTATTGCACAAAAATACCAGCTTTGGATTCAAAAAGCTACCTACTTGTAAGATCATAGAACAAAATTTAAAGATGTGAAGTACCCTCAGAAACCAGGGGCAAATGAAGAGTTCAATAAGGTAGTATTATTTTTAAACCAGGTTAAAGATCTTTTAAAATGTGAGATTAACAATACTCCATTCCCCTTAATAGATGCTTTCCAAATTCTCCTTCCCTTCTGACTCATTGTGTATTTTCCGTATTTAGTTCATCTTGCCTCATTAGCTCCTAAGCCTCCTTAGTTAAGTTGATCTAATGCAATGATCAACCTTGAAGAGAAGCATTTGTTATTTTGATCTTATTTTTCGTCATTCAGAACTTGTTATGAAGAATGACCCCTTTCAAAATCCACCTCTGGCTGCTCTTACTGAAACTGTTAAATTAGCCTTCAAAAAACCTGATAAAAGCAGGTGATCTATTCCGTTCCACTGAGCCTAGGAAAAACTGTCCTAACACTGACCACCAATTGCAGGTAGCTTGTGGTTTCAGTCCTTTTGAGAACAACAGCAGATGATAGCTATTTTGAAAGAAACATCTCAGAATTCTTCAGATAAATTATGGTTTCTTTCAGTCAAGAGGAATGTGAATTTAGACAGAATAATAGGAGAAAAAATGCACTAATGACAGTGGCATTATGATTATTGAAAAAACATATTTAAGAGATATCTTACATCTAAGTCAGCATACTTAAATTATTCCAATTGGTTTTAACGATGTGGGAAATTTGAATACTCATTTTTATTCTGCTCCTTAAACCATTAGAAGAGAAGGCCTGATACTGCATGTAACATTTCTTAAAGATATTTTTTTTAAATTCTAGTCTACAAGATTAGTCTAAATGTCTCCATTAAAATAATTCTGTACCCCAAGAATAAATACTGAAATTTTGGGAAGAAAATGCTAAAAATGCTATTAAAATTGTATAAGCACCACCATAATAATGGCACATTATTATCTTCTCATTCTTTTGTTTTCCTCTTTAAAGTTATGAGAAGTTATTTTTTCTTGGTGAGTCATTAGAGCCCTTCCCCTTTCTCCAACACTTCAATTAATCCAAGTCACACTAGGCTTCCACAAATAAAATAAATCAGTTAAAAGTCAGTTCTCTCTCCTGGTTTCAGAGGAAGCCTTAAAATACAAACCAAACATAATCAAATACAGCAACGCTTGCCGTCGCTATGAGCCTGCAATGATGTACATGAGAAATTTCCAGTGACACGTGCAATGACTGGTGACTTGGGTGACCAGTGATGACGATTTAAATCTCAGTACTGCGAACTCTGACACAAACGTAGATGAGAAGGCAGAGGATTACACACAGCTTTTTCATTACAGTCTAAAACTGCTCATGTTGGGAGGTATTAGTATTTTTTCCTGTGACTCAGACATGACATTTAAACGGCTAGAGGACCAGAGAAAGGTTTTTAATTCTGTGTGTAGTCTCCGCAGCTGGGCAGCTCCTTTACTTTAAGAATATGGAGAGTTACGAAGGCAAGGATGGCATTTTCTTTCTCTGCCCCGAGTTTGCACATGCAGGCAGGTATCACTGCATCAGGTACGCTTGGTCACGAAGCTCTCCTTTGCAAACTGTAAGGGAAAGAAGCATATACAGAAATAATTTGTTTAAATAAATCTCTATTCTGATGCTAATTGACAGTAGCACCCAAGGCCTGAGGCATGAACCGGTTATTATTAGCATTTTTAACAGCACTGAAAGACCAACATGCTTCATAAGCCCAGTAGGATTCACACGATCATATTCTGAATAGCTAAACAGCCTGCGATTTCGATGTCTCAAGTGAATAGAAGACGTCTAGGGGAAAGAGCTTATTAAGGAACCACCCCTTTTCTTCCTAAAGATAAAGCCTTATCTCCAGCAGTTCGAGAGCATGACTGCTCTGCAGTCTCCTCCACTTTTCTATTCTGGCTGTCTAGTTTAGGTGCTGTACATGGTTTTGTATAGTAACAGTAGTTTTCTCTGTTAACAAAGCTGGCTTAAGAGTTTCCTGCGCCCTCCCCCCAGCCCAGGCGCTTGTTCCCACCTCTGCGCCACTGTTCCCTGCCTCCTCGGCTGTGCTAATTCAACTCTTTGTGGGCCACATTATAAATCAAACAACTGAAATGATCCAGGTTTCTTTTTTTTTAAAAAAAAAAGCTGTTCACGCACACATACATACACATACGCACACAAAACCTCAGATTTATTTCAGTGATCCAATTTACAACACAACCCACAAACAGCTGCATCGGCACAATCAAGGGGACAGCGAACTGCGATGAAGGAGCAAGAACAAGAGGGCAGAGCAGGCAGGAAACTGCCTGGCTTAAACTGGCTTTCCCATTGGAAAAAAAGCCTTTGTATAACTACACTCGGAGAGCTGAAAGCAAGCTGTTCCCCGAGCCGTGAGGCTAAGCAGAGCGGAGGGAGGAATTCTGTTTCACAGCTGGCAGGAACGTCGGCGGACTTGCACCGGAAGAGAGGGTTCTCCTGCGAAAGCGGCGAGCGAGACGGCAGTAACCTTGCTCCAAGGGGTCCTGTACTGCTCCGTCCCGATAGGCAAGTGGTCTGGTTATTGCCTTTTTAAGGTGGTTTTTTGGTTTTGTTTTTGTTTTTTTTTTAAAAAAGCCAGATCATTTTGCAAATGCAGTTTAGAGCGTAGCCACACCAACAGACGAATGGAGTGGAGACCGAGGGAAGGTAACATCCAGCGTGGCAGTGGGAAAAGAAAGAGGGACAGTGTCACTTTACAGCAACCCTGCCCACTGAAAGATTTGTAAGGAATATGCCATTTGTGTAGACCAGCTGCTACCTTAGGCCAGACATAAGTCAAAGTAATGAGAAAGAAATGTGGGAATGGAAAGAGAAGCAAAAGCAATAGAGCTAAAAACAGAAAGCTATTACGGTCCATCAGACATGAAAGAATATTATTTAGGAAATAGCTAATTCATGCCTGTTCTGGGCAGCTCAGTCCTCTCTTTTAGCTATGTTGTTACTCTTTTTTTTTTTTTTCTTTTTCCTCACATTACATCCTCAGTGCCAGAAACCAAACAATCCGTGCCTACTGAGCATGCCATACCCTGTGATGCTGTTTCCCAAACCGAAAAACTACCTGAAGCCACATTAACATCATACAAGATGGCTCACAGACTGTGGGATAGGAAAAGAGGGTTCATTTTCAGAATATCAGCCATGTCCTAATAGTATAAAGTCAACATATAAAAGCCTTGATCATTATAAATGGCCTTTTTCCAGCATAAATGCATAATATTTTACTGCATGACATGACAATAGTCTGTCATTATATTTTAATATGTATTTTCCCAAAGAAGAACATCAACATGGGGAACCACTGTCTTAGGCAGAAGTTTAGGAGGCACAAGAATTAAAAGACAAAACAAAATCAGTGATTAGAAGGCTTATGCCATCTTTTTAAATGATGTATTCTTGACAGCTTTCAAAATGATCTGTGGCTTAAACTGCAAGTGGATGACTTCCAATGTCAATTTTGTTACTCCTATTCCAAGAACGACATCCTGGTACTTTCTTCACATATGGAGATGCTCAGCATACGCAAGCTGAAAACCTCTAGACAACTTTTAGAAATATGTACAGCTCTTTTCAAATTTTAATCCAAGGAATGTTATTCCAGTTTCCCAGAATGAGAGCTCTCACTGTATGGATGACGTTACTGATTTCTAGAGAGCAGAATATCTGAAGATGCTGTTGTGCAAATGAATATAATTCCCATAGTCCATAATGTAAGAACACTGGAAATCAGGGATTCTCAAGACTATACTGTGTTGTCAAGACATTTGTGTTAACCTCCCCCCTAAAAAAGCAATGTAAGAAACAGGATTTTGAAATGTTGAAGGTCTCATGCAGTTTTCAAATGATGATGTTGATTCCTTTTGTTCTGTTCTGCAGTGATTATCAAAGATTGATGAAGCTTGTTCATAATAGGATTTTCCTTAATTGTATTTGACACATTAAGTATTGTTTAGCAGTTTACTTTTACTTGTGCTCACTGAAGCAATTAGTATCTCTTTCTAATTTCAAGTAATTTTTCCTAAAAGTGTTTTGTAATATTTTTCAAAATTAATTCACCACCAGGGGGCAAAGAACTATTTCTCCGGAGAGAACATTTTGTATCGGTTTCATAGATGCATGACCCTTCCAAGGTCCTTTTCTACTTCACAGTAATTGCAGATGTGATTAAAAAAAAAACAAGTGTGCAGACCTAAAAATACACCAGAGGGATATCTTTACCATTTTTTCCAACTTTGACTGCTCTAACTTTAATACAATAGCTAGGAGAGCAAACCGGAGGACCATGAAGAGGTGGACAAGATGGCTGCTACGTGAGAGGTGCTTCAGTCCTCTTTGTGCACGTGGTTTTACCACATCTCTGTCACGTCCCACACTATGCTGTGTCTTGTACAGGAAAAACAAGAACAACGTAGGCATTAAATAAAGTAATAGTTATTCAGTGATACCTGCAACCAGTATCCTAACACTTACGTTCTATCTCAGTTGATTTTAATTCCCTGTACAATCCTTTCAGTGCTGTTTTGCTCCTGCTTTGTCCCTCCTTGTATTCTTTGCTTTACCACAGAGGAGCTGATGTTGAATAGTTAAAAAAATAATTTGATTTGGCAAATGAAGAGAATAAATTTAAATATCATCAGAGAATTTGCTTATTGTTATGAAGAGATAAAATCTCAGATGATACAATTCCATTTGTCAGTACATAACACTCAGCTCCCATTTATTAAAATGGTATGTTTGTGACATTTGCTAAGATACCCTCCCAAGAAAGGAAGATACTAGCACCATAAAATGTTGGAGAAGAGAAAAACAGTCAGTCAAACCCAAAAATACATTACCATAAAATAAATTCGTACATGTAACTATGACCGTGCACAGAGATGCCATGCAATCAGAAGCACAACATGCGAATAGTACAAGGGTAAAACTTGTTACAGTGAATGTATGTAGGAGTTAATCATGGACAGCATTTGAGTTTCAAGATATCACTTCAGTAAAAGGATTGAGTTGGTTCAGACAGTGAATTGAAAACTATGAGAGAGGAGCATAAACTACAATACTTACTCAAGACTGATGTTACTGTACCATAGGATTTGTTTGTGGTAAATTGCTGTCCAGTTCAAAATACTTTGAAATTTGCTCGGGATGTTCAAAATGTTTTCTTCATAAAATAAAGTTAAATTTCAAGTGATACAGTTTTCATATTTCAGGCTTGCATTAATAAATTTGGCAGACTGTTCTACAGTGCAAAAAGAGCAGAACTAACTAAATATATGAAGACCATCAACATGATGTATGTGTACACATGTCTTTCTAAGAAAGATCCTGTAAAAACTCTTCAAATTCCATATTACATATAACAGTGCATTTAACTGTGATTGCAAAAAAAAAAATCCATTGATGCCAGAGGAATTCCGGTCTATGCAGATACCAAAAAGAAATTCCTAGGAAGGCCAGCCTGGATTGGATAATCACAGTTACACACAGAGCAGAAAAAGTACATAGCTAGAAACCAGTATAAGGAAATAAGGCTGGATTATTCTATGATTATATTTACCAAAAGGAGACCTTTGAAATTCTACCCACAGATACATATGCAAACACGTATCTACTAAAATAAGCATTATAAGGTCTGATATAGCTTTTCTTACATTTATATGATGCCAAGTAGAGATATATTTACTTCTTGCAGTCACTTACTTTTATAAAATTAAAAGTTCAGTGTTAAACACATCACAGTAGATGCTGATAGATTATATTTGAGTTTTCTTCAAATCATAACATAAATGGCCAAAATCCTTCCTTTACCTGTACAGTTGTGACTTCCATTTGCTCTCAAGGAATATATGTCAGAAAATAGAGCAGGACATGTTACTTTCATTACAAGTACAAAACAAGTGTTTTGTGAAAAACAAATTACTTGCTGTCCAAAGCACCTTCTTTCCAAAATTCTGCAATATAATTTCTCACAAAATCCCATTAGCCAGTACAATTTCTCCATAACTAACCTCTCCAATAAGTAGTCTTTAACAGAGCTTGAACAGCTCTCAACAATGTGGGGGCTTTGTTGTTGTTATTAGATTTTGCTGTGGTATGAATTTCACTCACTGCATCACAGACTAAAACAAAGAAAAGTAAAAATAAAGATTTTTTCCTACTCAGAACCTGTCACTGAAGATAAAACGTGCCCTAAACATGAAGAACCCAAATGTTCCAGGTCTTAGAGAAGTGGATCACCTCTGGAGTTCTCCTGAAGCAATATGTTTTTAGACAAAGCATGTCTGCTGTGACAGAGTCCTTTACAGTTCTCCTTAAATATTATTTTTTACTTAAAATATTTAACTTTTAAATTATAAAATCCAAATATCTGTGCTTGTCTTGCTGCTTACTTTTCTCAGAATCACTGTAGTCATGTAGAAATATTTCATGTTCTGTCTATGCCCTTTAATCCCTTTTTCTTCCTTCTCTATTTGCATTCTGTCTCACCTCCCCGTCTCTACTGTGTTGTGCTACCAAATAAATATTAAATATGTTGTACTCATTTAGTTCTTCTTAATCAGGCATTCAATTCACATAACAAATACTTCTTCTGCAGGCAAATATTAGACAAGGAATGTGTAATACAGAACGTTATTTAGTAAAATATATTTAATGAATTCTATCAAGTGTGAGGTATAAATATTGACTTCTCCTCCACGTGGCATGTACAGAAAGAAATCACTTAGTGGATGCTCCTGATACTTATTCTGAGTCACTGGCAGGCTGAAAAGGTAGCTTGCAGAGTAGGAACTTGCACAGTGGCATTATCTGGATCCACTTTTATGCGAGTTGTACTAATGAGTCATACTTTCAGCACAGAATATCAGAAAGTGACAAAACAAAAAAGACTATATTTAATAGCTTGTCAATAGCACGGCAATCCTCCCAAAATCAAAACTATCTGTGAAAACTGGGAAAAGCAACCACCTTTAATAGCTGTGTTAATGGATGTGATAGTTAAATTACTGATCCACTAATTTGTTTCAGTTGTGTTGCAGAGGCCAAATATTCTCTTCTTTTTTGACCCATAATGCAAGCTTCAAAACTCTCATATCCTGCAAATATTAAAGAATTTGATGTCAAAGTCCCTTGCATGCCTTCAGGATTGTATTCCTTGAATACAAATACTAATGTTAAAGAACAGCCCTCTTGTCCTTTTAAAGAACAGCCCTCTTGTCTTTATTCCATTTATCCCAGATTTGCTCTTATAGTCAAATTCTATTTTTCAACTTTATTTCTGTTGTAAAATATTTATTTTGAAACAGTAAACAAACATCAGACTAACAGAGTTTTAATCGGTGCTAGATCAAAGTGCTGTTATCTCTGTCTACAGGCCAGCCGAAGACCCCATTATATCACTTAAGCACCATTTAGAGCTGAGGAGGTGATTTATTCTTGCAGCATGTTAGAGGAAAGGGCAGAAGGAATTCTCTCTGCAGTACCTCCTGCTGGGTACAGGCTGCCCTCCCACAACTCACATGTCAGTGACAGATAATTTATGTGCCACAAGCCATCAGTGATTGCGGTCCTATCAAACACAGGGCTAGAGATCGTAAGTATAAGGCCAGGATGGTCCCGGCTGACTGCATCGCATGTCCACGCTTTTTTGCATGCACAGCAGATCATACACACGGCAGGTGAAGCAGACAAACTGAGCACGTCCAAATGAGCTGCAGTTGTGAGGCTAATTGCTATCAACATACAGGAGAGCTTGCGTCCTACATGATGATCATACGAGATGCAGAACTTTCATTCTGGACGCTCTGTGTTACGAGGGATGTCTGTCAGTCCTAGCTAAGGAAAGGCATGACGCCTGCTCTTCCCTGCCCTGTGTGGTGTGCGGCGTGCCTACGGGGAGCTCCTGATAGCACGGGAACTGCCATCCTGCCTGCCCTCCGGCTTCAGAGACCACCAGCAGCTCCCTGCAGCCCTGCTGCCCCTTCCTGGCACCTTCCCCTGCTGCTTTGCACAGCCCCCTCTCCCTCCTGCTCCCCATCTGCCCCAGCCCCTCCGGGTTCCCCCGGCTGCCCGCTCAGCCCGGCACCCGCGCCAGCCTCAGCCACGGCTGTGGAGAAGGGACCCAGGCATATTTGACCTCTCTTGGCACATCCACATGCAGGGTGGCGCCCAGAGCTGGGGCCCTGCTTGCTCTCTCCTGATACGTGTCAACAGCCACTCCTGCTGACTTTTCCCAGAAAAAAAACTGATTTAAACCACGCAGCTTGGAAATGAGCATTTGGTAGCCTTCCAAAGGCTACTAATAATGGACAAGTTCTAGCCAAAAGTCCTACGCTACCATCCAACTTTCCTTTAATAAGGTAGCTTTTCCTTTTAGATGAGTGGACTTTGAGGCAAAACCACCCTGTTCTGTCAGCAGGTCCAGCTGAGAATGGATCCAGTACTCTGGCCATGAAAAACAAGCCAAAGCAGGTCAGTGGAGCGGGAGATGCGTCTGTGCCCACCTGCCCTCTGCACGGCTGACAGAGATGAGGAAGAGCCCTCTGGATGCTGTAGCTCACGGCAGATGTAGGAACAATCCTGTCCTTGTGTTTTGCTGAAGTTTTACACTGAAGAATGCAGTACATTCAAAAACAAGAGGTAAAAACCAATGAGGTTTTCTGCTTAAATGATTAACTGTGGTTTTTCAGTCTCCGTTTTGATTTTGAATGATTTTTACTTATCCCTTGGGTACATATGTGACCGTTAGTGTTGTCTGGTTTCCCAGGAGTATTAAAAAATGTAACATAGGCCATTCTGCAATTAAAAACAAGCTAACTTGCCACAGCTGTGCCCTGTTTTCAGGCCCAGTAGCAGACTCTGCCCCTACTCTCCACGCTACTTTTCCTGTTGCCACTGGGCACAGGACTAAAATTTGCCAAAACGGTGGCACTTCCATAACTACGGTGCTTCCTGTCTGTGCCAAAATATTGTTACCTCTGTGGTCTTTTTAGAGTACAGGAATATTGAAACGAAACCGATTTGGAAAGAGGCACGGGTGCGGCAATGGGCCCCTCCTCAGCTAGAATTTCTGTGTGTCTTTATAGAAAATGTTAAATACGGTTGTATTCAGCTTTCTAAAATTTCACTCCATGGCTCACTGCTGAAGATAATAATTTACATTAAAAAGTATATTTGCTTCATGGAAAAGCATTCAGCGAACATTTTGCAATAGTACGTACAGGACAACTAGACGCACCATCTCCTCCATAGTAAGAACTGTACAAAATAGCAATGGCAGTCAAGGTAAACTGTAAATGGTGGTCATGATACTCTTCTGGCTATCATTTAAATACACCTCAGTTATCGTATGGTTGATTCTGTCACTCTTACCCATATTTTTGAAGGCTGTCTCCTGAAACTGCACCTCACTCCAGAAAATCTTGGCTATGCCGTCAATCTATGTGCCTCTTAATAGAGTGATCTTGACCTAAAAGGAGAGAAATCAAACTGGTCAGTTTAAATGTCTAAATTGCCTTTAGCCATCAGCTCTCTCAGCCAGAGAGCTGTAATTACCATGAAATACTCGGGGAGGCACTTACCATTGTTGCTTTCTTTTTGTACTTCTCTGATCTATTTGGAGTTATGACAGATTATACTACAGTTACTATAAAGTAATATTTCCCAAGTGAAAAGACTCTGTGAAAACTACTGTCTTTCTTCCTGTTTTCATTTTCACCAGCAAGTCACCAAAACATTCGTTAGGAGGGAGAAACAGTATAAAGATTTATTTTGGAAAAAAGATTTTGCAGCTGAGGAATGAGCAAATTGGATCTTATTGTATTCTGGTTACATTTTGCCTTTTTCCTGAACAGTAAGTGAAACAAAATGGTCGTTTCTCAGCTATGATAATTTTAGAAATACACTATTTAATTAAATCTTTTTTATAGCAAAGTATTGTACCTGTACTCTTTGTACTTCTTGTAGATCTGAGGCTTGCCAAGTTTCGCTCAATTAGGAGGAGATCAGTCATTCCAGAACTGAAAGCAGTTTTCTGGAATATCTCCATAAAAAACAACATTGAATAACTTAACTGAATGTAAGAACTTCTAAATAGTAAAGCATTACAAGCCTTGTTTTTTACATTTCATGCGTAAATATACCATTTCATTCCTTTCTCATTTAACTTCAGAGACAGTTTTAAGTACGTAACACCTATGAACATTAATAACACTCATGGTAAAAGGCACTTTAAGAGGCATTTTGGTTTGAAGTAGTTCTTGCTATGCTTAGTCAGTGCTATCCACCTGATGGAGTAGAACATGCAGATCTTTCCCCAGGATTAGTTTCTCTTTAGTTATAATGATGATTTATTGTACTTCTTCACTGCCACCTCAGAAGACGATGTAGTACCAGCAATGGAACAGATACACAAGTGGAAGAAAAGATAGCTAGTTGTCCTGGTTTCAGCTGGAATAGAGTAAATTTTCTTTCTAGTAGCTGCTGTGTTTGGATTACACATATTGCTTTAGTTGTTGCTCAGTAATGCTTACATTAGTCAAGGAATTTTTCAGCTTCCCATAGAAGCTGGGAGGGAGCATAGACAGGACAAGCTGGCCAAAGGAATATTCCATACTATAGACATCATGCTCAGTATATAAATGGGGGTTGGCCAGGGGGCAGGGATCCACAATTGCTGCTTGGGATGGGATGGGCAATCAATCATCAGGTGGTGAGACTAACTTGTATTGTATTGCTGTATTTTGTATAGGCTTTTACCTTTTTTTTTTCCTCTTCCGTTACTGTTTTTATCTCCTCTTTTATATCCTCTTCCGTAACTGTCTTTATCTCAACACACGAGGGGTTTTTTTTTTCTCCTCCTTTTCTCCCTCTTCTCCCTACTCTACTAGGGGGAGCAGGGAGTGAGCAAGTGGCTGTGTGGTCCTAGTTGCTGGCTGAGGTTAAACCACAACATGAGTAAAGGATATCTTAGAGAAACCAGTAACGACTACACTATGTCTCTAACATTTCAGAAATACGCTACAAAACTGAAGCAAAGTAACACAAGAATTTTTTTCTACTCCTGAGAAGATGAAAAAGTGGCCTAAAAAATAGTGCTGGTCAGGTGTACCAGATCAGACAAATAGCCTATGTGCAGGTGAGAAAGAACAAGACAGCTGTTACACAGCACTAAAGAAATGAAGAGTATTCTTCAGTTACAGGAAGGTGCAGTTGAAGAGGTATCAGCTTCCTACAAGAAATGAAAAAGGAGATGTGTGATGCTTTATATGTATTAAACTGTAAATCTATAAAGAGATGCAATTGCAAAACAAAACTGAAGACTATATAGAGAAGTCCACAAAATACAATCAGAGTGGATTTGCAAGAAGTCACATAAAAGATTGTACAAAAGTTTGAAATAAAATATAGACCAAACCAACCTTTGGGCAAATCCATTATGTTTGTACGAAGTAAAACAATTCTGTAAAAGTCTGCAGACGAGAACTGAAGGGAAGCAAAGAAGAGCTAGGAAGAGTAAATCATAGCAGAAATTTTGCAAGAGGCTGCTGTGTGCAAAGACTGCATTATCACTCTGAATATGAAAAGACTGCATACTATTTACAGTTGGGCACAACACACAAGTAATATTATATTTGAAGTCACAGCAAGACTTTTGAAATTAAAATCTAATTGTGTTGAATAGAAACAAGAAAAGCTCATCTCATAGGACTTATGTTGTGGTGAATGCGAACTGCAAGCCAAGGCAAGACAAAATTCAGAAAAGTTAACATTTGCAGCTGTTTCAAAAATGAAGCACTGTATCTTTTTTAGGACTAGAAATGTCAGATACTAGATGATAAAGCAAATACTGAAGAAAAACACAAGTCCAGAAAGCAAAAATATAAAGAGAAAGCAGAACATAATGAAATGGATAATCAAATAGAGAAGTAACATAGGAAAGGTAGCTTATCTGTAACTCTTTTTCTTTGAGATATGTCGTTGAACGTCACTCATACTGTCAGTGTAACTATATCCAAGCACAGTTAACCAGATAATTTTTGTCTTGGTGCAAGAGACGCTATATCAAAGGTATGCCAGACAGCTCAGTCCTGGAGGCACGTAGCTTAGGAACAGCTGATAGGAGTCACTCTCACAACTAGGAGAGAATTCTGACACTGCTTAGGAATGTATTTAGGATGAGTACAAAGGATAAACTCTAAAAAAGGTAGTATACAGGAGCCTGTTTATAAAGGCTACCATCTCCTTTTACTCTTCTGACTGAAATAACTAAAGGCTGATTTCACTGAGAAATGAAAAATGGAACAAGATTTGGAAAGTGTCCTACCAAAGATATAAAGACAAGCTTACAAGGCAATGAGGAGCAAGCCCCTGATGGGAAGAAACTCTGGGGAGTTTCAAAAACATTCAGCGAACCCCAGTGGAAAACTCTCCACTTGTTGACACAACATGGGTATGACTGTCAGGGGCATTTCAAACAAGCTGATCAAAAAGTCCTGTCCTATAAATCATCATCATACATCGGTACACTTGCTGTATGTGCCCGCTGAAATCTCTGCTGTTGTTTAGCAGGTATCACCAACCAGGATAAACAGGTAAACTGTAATCCAGAGAGCCATTTCCTACGTCTGACTGGAGGCAAGCTCAGCACTAGGAGGTATTGGCACTGAAAAGCAATGTTTTAGGGAACAGTACCAAAAAGCTTCGGAGTACTGGAGAAAAAACTGCCTCAGGCTATGAAAGAATCACTACAGTCATATATTGTCTTACCTACTGGATGACTATGGTCATTAAAGAAATTTCTGGGAAGGCATACTCCTGTAACTGAAAAATCAAGAACCCATCTAACAAAAACTATAGAGACCAACCAGCTCTAAGGCAGAAAGACTGGTACTTTCTGTGGATATTGAAGGCATAAGGGACAACCTCTGGCTGCTGGCAGAGGATATTCACCAAGTTGATTCAGTGGACTTCTTTAAAGGGATATAAAGTATCCTTATTAGTCAAAGGAAGACTTTTAAATTAATGATGGATTGAAGGTGCTTGGTCTGTACAAGGAACAAGTCAAACTAAGTCCACACAAAATTCCTCTGGCAATGTTAGGGTGGAGGAGTAATGGGATAACACAGCTCCCTAATTGTAAAAATGAGTGAGAGGCTTTCAGTCTGCTCTTGTCTCTTGAAGAACACCGTAGAAGCAGAACGCACTGAAAAAAGCTTCTTCCTTTACTCTGTCCTGTTTCATAAGGACAGGTCAGTGTATAAGGAGCCCAGGATCTTTGCCTTGTGCTTTTGCTTATGGACTTAGGAGTTCCTCCAGGAATATTTAACAAAAGAGAGGAAAGCCTTCTTGGCTCCCAGGGAAGATGAGGAAGAGCTCATGAGTTCAGTCCTCTGATTTCTCTTCTGGAGGACTTTCAGTGTAAAGAAATGCTCAAGTTATAAAGGTAAATGCTGTCAAATCAACAGCCAAGTCACTTAATGGTAGAAAGGAAGCTGGTAAACCCTAGGACACAAACAGAAGCTATTTGAAGAGAGTCAATATCACGTACAAGGACCTCTCTATGAATGAGTCTGGAAGGAAGTACCATTGTGGATCTCAGTAATGTGAGAGTCACCGCTGTCCTGGAGAGTCTCATGAGTTGCTGTTCCAAATCAGGAGGTCTTGGAAGACATGGTCTGAGCTAAAGGTGAAGAGCCAACCTTCACAGACCTACATCTGACCAAACCACATCTTAAGAGTCAGCAGTCTCTGTCAAAAGCTTGTTTCTTCTTTCTGGTTGTAGAAGCATGAACCAATCCAAGAGCTGTCAGCTGGACAGTTTGTTCTCCAGGCTGTTTTACTTTGTAGAATCCTCTGATTTCCTCATTAAGTGTTCTCAGACATAACACCAGTGATCCCCACATGTCCAGGACTTGAATCCAACTTTGAACATCTTTACCGGGGATGTGCAGTTCCCTAGGGCAGTTAAGACAACAGCAGCCATCAGAAGTGGAAAAACAGGTTCCCCAGGGGAAAGTCCAGCAGCCTATGCCAAGTAGGGGAAGCAGGTAACTTCAAGACAGTTGGTGAAGTTTTGGCCAAAAGGAAGCTGAAGAATTGAGCAAAGTTTATATCTATATATATTTATACTGATATGGAATCTAAAACTCTATACATCATATTATTTACATATGCATTATGCATACATACATATATATGCATAAATGTTTGTGTATATACATTCTATAGAGAAGGTATTTTTAGAAATAATTCAATATGTCCAGAACTTTAAACAAGGATCTGGGGGCTTGCTGCAAATCAGACAGGCTACTAAGTTGGGGCCACAAAATCCTTCAACATTGAATGCCTGGAATGAGGACAGGGCTGGATTTGTGCATCTCCCACCTGGATAATTTTGCTTCCTCATCAGTACATGACAGTGTGAAGACATATGTAGATAGGTACTCAAAAGAGAAAGCCAACTTCACAGCAAATTGACAAAAAGCATAGACACAATAAGAACACAAAAATACTGGTAAAGCTTGCCAAGGAAAAAGAAAGGGAAAGACCAGAACCTGATGCTGGAGACCAAAATTTTGAGCATAGCATTTTCACAGTGTAATCCCCATTGATTGGAAAATGGTATCAAAATTGTTATAAGGTCGTTTAAAAATAATCCTTGGAGCTGGAACCTCTATTTAGCTCAACTAAATTAGAGCAGAATTCTTGAAACTGAGATTGTCATCTGTTGAAATATCTAATAGAAATCAACAGGACCACCTGGTTATGTAACCATCTCTGTTAAAACCTGTGGAAATGCAAATTCTTTATAACCATCATAAAATCACTATGATAAAGTATATTTAAGCAACCACAAGACAGCATGTTATATATATAGATAAATATGTAAAGCAAAGTAGAGGCTCAATGGGCAGTACTGTCTCATAGAGATGGTCTTTGTCACAAACAGACTGCAGAAGGGTAGGAGATATCCACAGCATCTGGCGGAAAAGAAGGACAAAATGAATAGAATTCTGAATTTACAAATTCCAAAGTAGAAGAGACTGTAAAGAAGCCAAAGGATGATCAGCTAATATGGGGAGAAGACTACGTGCAGAACAACACACAAAGTAAAACCCGGTGGATGCTTGCTTGCTCTACAAGAACTGAAGTGCAGGTTCCGTAAGACAGAGAAGACCAAACTGACATTGACTGAGAACTGTTGAAATACACATTCTTCTTTCAGAGAGGAAAGACGTACGGGTGGCTGGCCTTTTAAAGCTTTCAGCATCCTGCTTTCAAACAACCCCTGTTAGGGTCACTAATCATTAGCTGCCTGACAGAATGGGGGTCTTTCCCTTGAAAATTTCTCCCTCCTTTATGTGACAGTTTAATTTTTACTTGCAATAAGAACTCAATTCTGAGTTCTTTTTCACTAGCACACAAGAATATGGATTAAGTTGCAAAATTTAATACACCCAAAAGATGTAAAATGTTAGTTTTTCGCTTTCATATTTCTTTTTGCTTAGCTGTAAAATGGGGATAGTAAATTGAACAATACAGCTCATATGAGTCATTAGGCTTCATTAAGATTTCTAGAGATTGTATTTTTTAGCCTCTGAGTGTTATTATTTTTATCTCTTTCCTCTGATGAAGGGATTTAGAATGTCTTTCAACATATTTCTTATCGCATTTGCCTTTTTTTTTTTTAAGCTCAGACATTGAGTCCTGTTTCTTGAAAGCTCTGTATAATATCTGGGTTGATAACACATCCTGGGACTCTCCTAAGATAGCCCCAGGTGTGTTATGCCTACACTAAAATTAACCTTCTTTGGTTTAAATTACAGTACAACCCAAAATCCTACCTCCGTGGCTGAGAACCACAAATGCATGCATTTGTTCTTGTGATCTGGAGGAGCCTGCAATTTATGAGTTTGATCATCTGAATTCACGTTACGCAAAAAAAGCTATATTTAAAGAACATTATTAAGGTTGTGAAGACAAATATTCAAAAATTAAATACCAGAATTAAGACCTACTGTGGAATAACTTACTACCCATTCATCTATTCCCGCTTTGACATTAATTTCTAGGTACAAAAGTAAGAGTTCTGCACTGGGCGCTTAAAAGTTGCTTTGTAGGACTTGCTCACCTGAATATTGCTGGGCATTCTTGTGTCAGCACAATTTTTTCAGTTCTTTGTGAACCACATTTCTGCATAATTCAGCACACACACACCGGTTCATGAATGCCACGACAAGCCCCCTGTACTCCCTACACATGCCTTTTCTCAAGTAATTGAGTTTATTATTTTGATGCCAAAATGAAAAGGTACTATGGAATTTATGCAGTGTAGTTTCCTTTTGTGCACAATAATATTCTAGACTATGCTGACAATTTTAGGGCTTTAAGTCACCAGAAGAACAACTAACAACTCTTTATGATACCACAAAATGGCTGTATTGTATTCTGACGGTAAAAGGCTGATGTGAAAATTATAGCTGAGGTTTTACCTCTGGGTTGATTTTTTTTTCATTTCATTTGTCTGTTTTCAGGCTACTTACAGATGGATTTTCACCACGACATAACAAGCAGTGGCAGCGGTTGAACAGAACCTTTCTTTACAACGAAAGTTAGTATCCTTCAGCTTTGGCTAATTTTGAACTCAAGGAGGTTCCTTGGCAAAATAAAAATCACAAAATTGTTTATTAAAACAAGTAAAAAAATTATAAATAAACGTTAAATACATTGAGCTCCTTTTTCCTGCTAGCACTGTTTTCTTTGCAAATTTTGATCTAGTAAAAACTTGCATGAAGGAAGCACTAGCAGGTTACAGGGATAAAATATTTCTCCTACTTACTGGTTTCCCACTCAGCACTTGGCTGCATTATCAGTCACAGCTTCTCTTCCCTCACTTTTTTTTAACCCTGAAAACCTCCCATTACAGAGCACCCAGTGATGCTCTATGAACCAGTCATATTCCCAGTTAAGCTCTACTTTGCATACCTTAGTGGGTCTTAAATGATATACAGATGCTAGCTTGCCCTTTTGCCCATTATGCAGGTGTGGAGGCACTAGGTGGATGGATTGTTAAAAAAAATCACAAGGCTCCACAGCGCAGAGAACCTGCCTCACCCTTCCTCCCCAGCTGTGGCAGGAGGACCCACTCCCTGCTTTGGCATCCTACCAAAGGCATGAGGAATGAGAAAGTAAGGATTTATCAAATGGCTGTAAAAACGTGATCCAAGACGAAATTTGGAAGCTAACATTCAAATCTATATGCCTTTTTTTTGGGGGGGGGGGGCGGGGGGAGGCAGGGAATATCAGATTGCACACATCTGGATTGCTGAGTAAAAGCACCTTTTTGGCAATCTTGAATTTAGATGAGGTTTTTTCAAAATGCTGTTTTCCATCCGTAAATCTATGGGGCAAACTAGATACTTCATTTAGATGAGCAGCTTTTGGGCATGAATGACAACAACTGTTCATATGGATTTTTATTATGCAGATTAAATACTCGCTAATTACACATAGTGGAATACTTCATAACAGTCTGCTGTGTTATGTCAATAATCCATTATGATATGAATAGATGCTTGGTAAAACTTCTGCTGAAAGCAAATGAGCACTTATAATCTTGTTGGAGAAAGTACAACAATCCTATTGACAAGAGCCCGATGGGATTGCAGAGATACAGTCTCATGAACTGTTCTTGAAATACACAGAAAGGTCCTGTGGTGCTAAAGAAACATAAATACTAACGAAAGCACAGAACTTCAAAACCAAACTTCATTTTTTTCCAGATTCATTCCTTGAGTCAGTAGGGGCAGCTCCGCTAAACCCTGTGGTGCTTTACCCCTTCATCCCACAAATAAATTTGGACCTAATTTTCAGGGGTTTTTCAGATCTAGAACAGGGGCAGTTTGAGAGGTAAACCAATTCCGGAAGAGATCAGAGGGTATCGAAAGATACCCATGTTCTTTTCCACTGTTTCCATCTCCAGTGCCTGCTCCTGCCACCGCTCTGGCACTGAGTCAAGCAGACCAGGACATTAGTTAAAAAGGGACAGGAAGACTAAAAGGAGAGAGGATGGGAGACGTTCAAAAACTATAAGCAGAAATAGACATTTTAGAAGATTGCCCTGATCTGAATCCTAACCACATACAAAAAAAGGTTAAATCAAATATAAAGTTATTTGTAGTTTATATTGGCTGACCCAAGATCAGCAAGAGGTATTAACTTAAGCCAATAAAATCATCAACTGCTAATATAACTATCCTGTAGTTATGGAGGCATGGCAAAGTCACTCTACTGCACGCTCTTCTGTGCCTCCCCGCCACCTCCTTGTCCATCCAAAAAGGACAATTCCTTGGGAAAAATTTCACAAGCAGAATAGACACAGACACAATAGACACAGCACTGCAGATGAAATTTTACACTGCAGCCACTGTCACTTGTATTAGCATAACCCGGGATGAGCAGCTTCAATAATCTGAGTTAACTATGTTGTAAAAGGTTGTGAATACACCCAATGGTCATCTTGAACCAGATGGTTTCCATGAGGCGGCTCACAGGATGGCCCTGTAAGCAGTTGTATCAGCCCTCTGTGGGGGTTAGTGAATTCACGCCTTGGCAGGAATAGATGCCTGGGGATGAAGAAGCAGGGGGAACAGTCAGGGCAGGGGGGACCTTCTTAAGGCAGCTTTGTTTAGGTTTTCATGTATTTTATGAAACTCTACATCTAGGAATTGGAACAGATCTCCAAAACCCAATCATTCACTTTGCTAACAGGGTATGCTACTTCTAGCTCCTGCATGACTACAAGCATGCATGTGCCACACACCCACACCCCCCACACCCCCAAAGTTTTCTCCTTTGCTTCCAGAAACCTCTGTGACTGCACTGTGCGCTTGCTGTCCCTGGAGCATCTAAGCATGCTTTTTCCAACAAAATACATGCAGGGGAAGTTGTACTTTCCCAGCAATAATTGTTCTAAACAGGTAGAGAAAAAGCAGCATGTCATTTCTGTGTTGGCAGTGCCTTGCGTTGCTTTCACACAAGGTGCAAGAGGATGGAGCCGCTTGAATCAGAGCAGAGAGAGATGGTGACTGGTGAAACTGGGACCAGTCAGACAAGAAACCTGGGAGTAGAGAGTTATGACAAAATGGGGAGGGGGAGGCAGGGGAGACTGGATTTAGAGACTAGTTGGCTTTAGCTTGTGGGGAACACACTGGTATTTGATGAAGAGCTACGTGAAGAGGAGTAACTAAGTACCGCTGATGGCTGTTCAGTAGAAAAGAGAACACATAGCACTGATTAAAGACGGTATCAGTAATACTTGTGAAGGAAGATTTGCAGTCACAGGTAGTATCTTTTATGAAATCAAATTATATCGGTTGGAGAAAAGGTTATGGACAGACAAACACTTCTTCAGACCAATCTTCAACATTAGGTGAAAGTGCTAAGATTTACCATCCATGTCAGTCAAAACTTAGATACAAGCTCCTGAAAGACTGGAGTTACACAAAACCTTAATTGTGGCCCTTCCTAATTTTGAGGTGCTTGGTTCTGCAGCCTCAATAATGCTGTCACTATTTATATATGTGTTATACACCTGTATGATCCCCCAAACTGATCAGAGCGAATGCTGAAAGGAAACCCCAAAGTTTCAAAGGAGTAAATTTGTGGTAATTCTTGGAAAAAACCTTCTTGTTCTTTGATAAAATCACTTAGTATATTATGCAAAAATAACAGGGGAAAAAAGACAGGTAGTTTGTCTGTTGATCCATCATTTATTGGGTTCCTTACACACAGCTGGTAATGCATGTCGCTGGTATTTTATTAGTTGGAAACACACAGCAGTTGGGTGGATCTTTTCACTGGCATTAAGGTAGATTACATTTTTGCTCTTACCTCATTAACCTTTATTGCTAGTGCTTTAGTTTACTGAGATAGAGTTTGTCACTCTGCAATCCTGTGTTAAATTAAATAGAATGCTTTGTATGCTGTCTCATTTCACTGTGTTCCCTTCTTTAGCTCAGTATTGTAGATTGTTACTCATTTTGAATAAAGCAGTCTCCAGACAAAACAAATAAAGTTTATTTACAATCTAATAGCAATAAAAGTCTACACAAACAAAAATTTACAGGTTGCTTTTATTTGTCTTCTGATTTCTAAGTCTTTAGAGCATACGTGAACATGTTTTGTAGCGTTATTCTGCAGGCAGGGACTTACTTCAATTTAATTAAAGTTGGAATTCCCGCTGTAATCATATGAATTTAAGAGCTGGGGATTTAAAAAAAAATACTAAATATTCTCAGACTCTCAGCTGAATCATGAGTTATCAACACTGAACTGCAGAGCTGCATAATTCACTGTGAAATTGATTTTATCACATGGTTCCACAATGCATCCTATGGTTTTTTTCATTTTTTTCCATGCATTTTTAATACATTGCCTGTTCTTTGGGTACAAATTCCTTTCCCTTCAGCAAATTCTAACTTTCTAAACACCTGGGCAGTTTCAAACACCTGATATTTAATTTTCATCAGCCTTCCAGGGAAATATTTTTTTCCTCCTAAATGTGGATGTTTTTCTGCTAAAAATATACACTTCTGAGGTACACTATTCAATCTCAAAATACGCATAGTTGAAGGACTAAAAATTAGATCTCTATCATGATAAAAAAAAAGAGATACAGTTTCCTTATAGGACTCAATGCTTGCTTCTGTCACTGGTAAGTCAGTAACAGGTATCCACCATTTAAATGTTCACACTTGCATTAACAGAAGAACCACCCAAAGTTATTTTAGACTTGGTTTGCCTTCAAGCAGCTCAAACTCAATCAAAGATCTTAAGTGCACCTTTTTGGGCACATTAATTCTATTGATATCAGTGTAATTCCATGCTGTAACATGCTTAAATATTTTGCAGAATCATGGTGCCACAAACCTGGCCCTATACGTGGAGAATCCAAAAACATCTTAACTCTGATATAGCTAAAATTTTATTTTAAAAAAAAAAGTAAACGTGATTCCAGATATTTGTATATGTATATGTGTGTGTGTGTATAGATATATATATAAAAATTATATGACAAGTAAGTTTTTATTGTTACTTGCTTGGAAGGATATATACACATATATATATATATCTCCTTGGAAGGATATATATACACACACATGACTAGCTGAGTTTTATAGAGGCTATATCTATTGTCCAACCATACAGTTGCCAAAACACAACTATTTTTCAATGAGCAGTTTTTCAATAACCATGCTCCCTCTTTACTTAGATAATTGGCTAAATGATATAACTCGGCTTCATATTTTGAAAGATGAGGGGTCTGTATTAAATAATTTGAGATAAATCATGGACTGCTTGAAGGACTGTAAACAATTAATAATGATAAATAAGCTGCAATTTGTTGAAATAGATGCAAAGAGGTATCTAGGGAGGTGCTGAAGAAGTCAGTGTTGAAACAAATTTACTATAATCATAAATGTTCTAAAAGAGGTAGTTGATTAAATGAGTATATGATTTTTTTTAAATTTCATATGTAAGCAAATACGGGGGCAGGGGGAGAACCGTGGTAATCAAAAAAAACAAGCAACATGAGGTTACTTCAACTGAAACGTAAGATAATAATATGAGAATGAGTAATCACAATCATAATTATCTTCCCCTCACACAATTCTCTTCAGATATAGTTATGGTTTAAAATACACTCAAGAACCTAAGACACTGTTGACAACAGGAGCCTGATACACAGGCTATTGAAATGAAAGGGAGCCTTTCCCTTAATGTCAGCAGCTTTGGATCCTGCCTTACAGGAATTTCTGGATTTGGGATGAGTTAGTGTAGAGAGTAGCAGAAACTGAAATATGTTAAGGAATACAGAATAAACATAAGGTAATCAAATAATGGCAAATTCTCCCTGTAGTGACACAAGAACAGTATAATTATAATTAAGTCATCAATTTTTATGGACACAGGTTAGGGTAAGATGCTTAGAGTAACATTAATATTACTTAGCCTTTTTGTTCTATCATAGCATGAGTATGCACAGATCAGTGACAGTTCTGGGATTATTATTTAACGTGCAGACTTAAGAAAACAGTCATTTGTTTTCTATGGATTTTCTTCATGTTGGAGGACAGGGCTATAGGAAGTCAAACAGCTGAAGAGAGGTCTACATTAAAATATGAACGTATGAAATCTAATTTTCAAATAATATAATCTTCCTGAGTCTGATGTGCTAAGCATAATAAATGAACAAGCACACAGTACTTTATGCATAAGCAAAGATAAATCAGTGCAAAGTCCCTGTAATTCATCTGGTCAAGAAGACTTATTAGACAAGGTCAAATTATATGAAAATCAATCTTCATAGATTGAATCTGATTTGCATTAGTAGATAAATGTTTACCATAATTCCAAATCAAGAACAAGACTATACCGTAATTCCTTCATCCATGCTTGTGGTCCATCCTACCTAGGGACATACTGTTACTTACGTAGGCTGTGCTTGTGCTCGGCTCAGCTAAGGGGACCTGCTCAGAAATGCTGCTCTAAGCAGAGATACATAAATAATTTTTGTCTAGCCTTGGGAAAAAAACTGTCCTGAGTTAACCTGAAATTATTTTTTAATCAATTAAAAACAAGTTTAACAAAATGTATTCTTTTCCTTATATCTCCAGCAGGGAGGAGAGCTGCCCTCCAATCCTTATTCTTACTTGACCACATGAAGAATTCCACCTGCTCTCCCATCTCAGAGGACTGTCTTAGACGTGGACTTCAGCTTGCAAGTAGCTTGTCACCCTGCAATAGACCTCCTCTTCCTCAGCGATGTGAGCTGCACTCAGGCACACCTAGGAAATTAGTCTGCAAAAGCTCTAGGAAATCGTTTAGGAAATGCCAAACTGATCTATTTAATTTTTCTTTTTTGTCATTTGTTTTCTTTTTATATCTTTTATTTTTAATCTGAAGCTATTTGCCAAATTCAACTCATGCTGGCAAATAACTTTGGTTGTCCTCAAATTTCTTTTGGTGGATGTAGTTGAAAATCCTGAATCCCAATCTTAATTCTAAATATGTATTTGGGTTTTTTTCCCCCTTCAGTCCTGGTCTAGGTAAAGCCCAAAACAGCTTGTAGTGTAATTGTAGTATAACACTAAGATCCCACTTCCTAAACTGCTCTAAATTATGCTGCAGCGGAAGGCTGAGCGCTCTGTTTCAAGTGTTAATTTGCAGTTCACTGAGAGGTAGAAAAGCATTTGGCGAGAGATACTCACATGAGGAAATCCTTCGGTAATTTTTAAGACAGCTTCAGCACCCAAAACAGCCAGACACCAGGTCCAGAATAAAACTTCCACATCTCAAGTGGAGCTTGAATAAGACTTATGACCCCTTCACGCTTTCTAGTAAGTTTGTCCACATTGGGGTCGATCCTGATTTTTGCTATGGAGGCTTTACGTTGGTGTAACTCTACTGATGGGAAATAGAGTTGCTCTGGATTCTGCCTGGCAGGCAGACGCGAGCACTACTAGGAGTTGTAAGATTAACCTGTCATAGGACATTAGTGCTAGAAGTGACTGCACACTTACTCTCCGGGAAGCCAGGGGGGCAGAGGGTGCTCATCACCCTCAAAGGATGAGAAGAGCAGGTTACTGTAAGCACCCACCTGCTGAACATCCACCTTCCAAGCCCTGGCTGGATTCAGCAGTAACAGCTATACTGAATTTTCTGTCCTAACCTTTTACTAATTAAAAAGCTTTAAAACCTGAATTGTGACTCCATATTTCTCAATTAAATTCAAATAACAGGCCTTTTTCACATTCAGGCCAAACTCTAATGCAAGCTCTCTGGCTGTGACACAAATAGTGGACCCACGCCAGTGAGAAGCGGTGTGCATTGTGCTGCAGTCCAAGCGGTCTTCTTGGGAGGCTGGAAAAGCCTGGAACAGCGTTCTTGTTTTAATTTACTTACTCTTTCCAGAGTTTTTACAACACCATGAGTACTTTCTGATCTATCAAAAACATGATAAATAGTTAGAACCTACTTTAAAAATGAACCAACAGATGTAACCCGGTTTTCCAGAAGTGGCAAACTGACGCTGGAGAGCCCAGCCTACTGCAGGAGCATAGATGTCGACCTGATCAGTGCTTTGTTGCCACCTTTCCCCTTTTTTCCTCCTCTTCTTCTCTGTCTGCCTCCCTCTTTACTCTTTTCTTCTCCATGCTAAAAAAAAAGTAAAGACTTGCTGATGTGACTAGCACATGTGACTCACCTCCCAGTCTTGCTCACCTCCCATATCAGCCTCCACACAGCCCCTGGGATGGGCTGTCATACTGAACAGAGCTACCTCTTCGTGGTCTGGGGAGGACTCCATCTCCACTTCTGTCTCCACCTGCATCTCCATCTGCAGCTGCATCTGCATCTCCATCTCCACCTCTATCTATATCTCCATCTCCATCTCCATCATCTCCATCTCCATCTCTAACACACCACAGGATGCTGTTAGATCAGAGGTTTGTAATTAATGGAGCTAGAAATTGCTTGAGAAAAGACAGTTCTCACCTACACCCTGCAAAGTACACCTGTTGTGGTCTCAGTTGGGATAGAATTAACTTTTTTATTAGAAGCTAGTATAGTGCTGTGTTTTGGACTTGGGACGAGAAATACTTTTGATAGTGCACTGGTGGTTTTAGTTGTTGCTAAGCAGTCAAGGCCTTTTCTGTTCCTCACACTGCCCCACCAGTGAGTAGGCTGGGGGTGCACAAGAAGCTGGGAGGGGACACAGCCAGGACAGCTGACCCCAACTGACCAAAGGGATATTCCATACCATATGATGTCACTCTCAGCATATAAAGCTGGGGGAAGAAGGAAGAGGGGGGATGTTTGGAGTGATGGTGTTTGCATGGGATGCAGGGATGAAATGAGGAAAGCCGAGGCGTCCTTGGAATCAAATCTGGAAAGGGATGTCAAGGTCAACAGGAAGGGTTTCTTCAAGTACATCGGAGGCACAAGATAAACTAGAGAAAATGTGGGCCCACTGTTGAATGAGACAGGGGCCATGGTGACAGATGATGCAGAGAATGCGGAATTGCTGAATGCCTTCTTTGCTTCGGTCTTTACTGCTCAGGCCAGCCCTCAGGAGTCCCAGACTTTACAGGTAACAGAGAAAGTCTGGAGGAAGGAGGACTTTCCCTTGGTTGAGGAGGATCCAGTTAAGTAAACTGGATATCCACAAGTCCATGGGTCCTCATGGGATGCACCCGTGAGCGCTGAGGGAGCTGGCAGAAGTCATTACTGGGCCACTCTCCATCATCTTTGAAAGGTCCTGGAGAACAGGCGAGGTGCCTGAAGACTGGAGGAAAGCCTTCAAAAAGGCCAAGAAGGAAGACCCGGGAAACTACAGGCCAGTCAGCCTCACCTCCATCCCTGGAAAGACGGTGGAACAGCTCGTTCTGGGCATCATCTCAAAGCATCTGGAGGAAAAGAAGGTTAGCAGAAGTAGCCAACATGGATTCACCAAGGGGAAGTCATGTCTGGCTAATCTGATAGCCTCTACGATGGCATGACTGGATGGATAGATGAGGGGAGGGGAGTGGATATTGTCTACCTTGACTTCAGCAAGGCTTTTGACACTGTCTCCCACAGCATCCTTATAGGCAAGCTTAGGAAGTGTGGGTTAGATGAATGGACGGTGGGGTGGATTGAAAATTGGCTGGCAGATAGAGCTCAGAGGGTTGTGATTAGTAGCACAGAGTCTAGTTGGAGGTCTGGGACAAGTGGTGTTCCCCAGGGGTCAGTACTGGGTCCAGACCTGTTCAACACATTCATCAATGACCTGGATGAAGGGACAGAGTGTACCATCAGCAAGTTTGCTGATGACACAAAACTGGGAGGGGTGGCTGACACAGTAGCAGGCTGTGCTGCCATTCAGCATGACCTGGACAGGCTGGAGAGTTGGGCAGAGAGAAACCTCATGAAGTTCAACAAGGGCAATGTAGGGTACTGCACTTGGGGAGGAAGAACCCCACGAACCAGTACAGGTTAGGGACTGACCTGCTGGAAAGCAGCTCGATGGAAAGAGACCTGGGAGTCCTGCTGGACAACAGGATGACCATGAGCCAGCAATGTGCCCTTGGGGCCAAGAAGGCCAATGGCATCCTGGGGTGCATCAAGAGGAGTGTGGCCAGCAGGTCCGCGGGAGGTGATCCTCCCCCTCTCCTCTGCCCTGGTGAGGCTGCACCTGGAGTACTGTGTCCAGTTCTGGGCTCCCCGGTTCAAGAAGGACAGGGAACTGCTGGAGAGGGTACAGCAGAGGGCTACAAAGATGATAGGGGGCTGGAACATCTTTCTTATGAGGAAAGGCTGAGGGACCTGGGTCTTTTTAGTCTGGAGAAGAGAAGACTCAGAGGAGACCTCATCAATGCTTATAAATGCTTAAAGGGAGGATGCCAGCAGAATGGAACCAGTCTTTTTTCAGTGATAGGACAAGAGGTAATGGGCACAAACTTGAATGTAGGAAGTTCCATCTAAACATGAGGAGGAACTTCTTTCCTTTGGGGGTGGCAGAGCACTGGAGCAGGCTGCCCAGAGAGGTGGTGAAGTCTCCAACTCTGGAGACATTCCAAGCCCACCTGGACGCCGTCCTGTGCAACCTGCTCTAGGTGAACCTGCTCTGGTGGGGGCGGTTGGACTAGATGATCTCCAGAGGTCCCTTCCAACCCCTGTGATTCTGTCATTCTGTTTGTCTTCCCAAGTAACTGTTGCACATGATGGAGCCCTGCTTTCCTGGAGATGTCTGAACACCTGCCTGCCGATCGGAAGCAGTGAATGAATTCCTTGTTTTGCTTTGCTTGTGTATGCAGCTTTTGCTCTACTGATTAACTGTCTTTATTTCAACCCACAAGTTTTTTCTCACTTTTACTTTTCAGATTCTCTCCCCCATCCCAACTGCGGGGAGTGAGTGGCTGCATGGTTCTAGCTGTGGGCTGGCGTTAACCCATGACAACACCCTATAGAACTACCTCTTTGTCAGTTGCCTAAAAAACCTTTCCCAAAATAGAGGAATCAATACATTTCACCTGTAAAAACAGGCACCTCGTGAAAAATAAGAGGTCTGTCATGGAAGCTTAAGAATATGGGGCATCTATGCTGTTTTGCTAACAGTTTCTGTGCCTCCTCTTCCCCAATTCACAGCAGAGAATTGGGATGGGCAGCGTTAGAGCAGAAAAGTGAAAAAAGCCATCGGCGGGGCTCATAACGATGACCCACACGCTTTCTGCTGAATACAGTTGTCCTGGCTACGTCCACGGTGTTTAGAAACGGCAGCTGCGTTCGGACTTAGCCACGCTGAGCCAAATGGCAAAGATCAGGTGCCTGCAAACCATGACCTTGAGTTGTCTTTGCTTACTCTGGTTGTATCCATGCTATATTTTGGCAGGAACAACCCTGGGCTTAGCAGTCAATATAGTTTTGTATCACCTCTGGCACTCACACCATTTTGAAAGCATTGCCAAAGCTGCTCTGGGTGGCTAGAGAAGGCAGAATTCTGCCACGTGTCTCTTTAAACAGTAAACCAGCAGAAGACGGAGTATGGCTTAACAGCCGATCTCCATAAAATCCTCACAACATGGAATACACTCCTTGTGTATAGAGGACTATTTCAGGTCCTGGGCAACCTAGGAGACCAATTTAGTTTTTTTATTTTGTATTTCCACTGGTCAAACAACCTTCGAAGACCGTATCTGTCATGAACAATGAGATTTCATGGTTTTGTTCACACAGAAAATTTATCCTGCAAAGAACCTTCCAGACCGTGACAGAGAATTTCATCTCCTCCACCCTCCAGATTCCCACCTTCTGGGCAGCCAACACAACTCCCAGAGATAAGCTCCAGAAAAGAGAGGGAAGAGATGTAGTCCACCAGACTTGGTAGCGAGATGCTGAGGACACGGCAGGTCTGGTAGGTGGGTATCGAGACCAAGTACAGGAGCATTAAGGATATATCCAAAGCCCAGCGCCAGGGTGGCTGAGGTGAGCCAAGCGCTGGGGAGCTGGAGCTAGTCTGTAAAAACTGAGCTCTGGTCTGGGATCTTATTCAGCCTGTGCCTGAGTTTCTTGACCAGAAACCCCTTGGGTTTGCTCTGCCCCAGTGCCAGACTGCAAACCAGGATCCAGGCACCACGTCAGTGCAACTTGCTGTATTTCAGGTGTTCTTCCAGATCCTCAGTTCCTTCACAAAATATTTAAATAAGTAAGTGTTGAGAGGATCCAGTACCGTACAGGACTCTGTCCTTAAATATAAATCATTAAGCAGTTCTTTGACTACTCCATCCAGAGAGAAGCAGATCCGATCCCCTAACACTGCCAATGCCCGCTCCTTTCCTCATCCGCCACCACTGCTTTCCAGTTAATTTATGTAGGAGGAAAGACCCTTGGGAACTGGCCTTTAATACCGCAGCTGTAATCTGCTCTGAGGCCAGGACAGAGAATGCTACTCAGGGATTTGAGGTCTGCAGAGCTGTGTGGTAGCCCTGTCTGGTTTTATATTGTCTTCATAATTTTTTAAATTGTTTTATATTGTCCTCCTCTTATCATTAAAAAAAAATAAAAATTAAAAAACAGAGAAGTGTTTTTTCAAATAAAGAATAAACTTTACATATAGATAATTATTTGCCTAAATAAGAGATCATTACAAATTAATAGATTCAATTTCTGATGCACATTAGGAAAAAAAAGAGGATGATTCATTTGCTTTAAACTAGAAGACAGGAGAGTTACTGACAAACTAAAAATTGGAATTGATGATTTCCTCTTGTTCCTAAGGTATCAGAGCACAGGAAGAAATCAAGGAATTTTTCCCAGACTTAAACATTTGAAAGACTGGAATTGCATTGCTGAAACATTTGCTGTTCATCCCCACTGCTTCCGCTCTATAACACAGTGAATGAGCCCACCATTAAATGTTTAAGACAGAAATACTTCATCTTTTTTTTTTCTTCTTTTTAGCTAACTAGGATTATTCTGATTGAAACCCCATGTACCTCCCTAACAGTAAAAGTTCTGTTCAGATGTCTTGAGCTTCTGCCATCTCCTCCAGATTTTCTGCACGGCTTGAGTGGTGGGCTGTATATCCAAACCATGTACAACAATATTTCTTACAGATGTCAAACATATGCAGTGGGAAAATGAACTGTACAGCAGGCTTAGTGACTGTGTAAAAGTGACTTTGTGTAAAAGTGACTTTTCTGTTAGAGGAATTCCCTTTTTACAAGGAACAGAAAGGGCTGGTAAAGGCATTGGAGCTACAGAAAAAAGTACCGTTCCTTGCTGTCACATTTCGGCTGTGTTCAGGGATCAGGAGTGTCTGTGCACAGTCGTTGAAAAGAATCATAACGGCATCAAAGAATTACCTAATTCCATCAGAAATTTCTTAGTACAACAAAATACTCTTGCGAGCCTGATTTTTGGTTAACCACTCAGGTCAAATACAGGAGTAACTCTTTTTTTAGCTCTTGTCTTATTAGATGTCAAAATATGTTACCAGATTGCTCCCTTTGACCACAAGTACGGGCTTTTTTCTTTCCTTCCTTTGGTGGTAAACAGGCGTCATTACATTTATTCACATTCACGTGAGATGAGGGTAAGTCTGGAAGCAGGTGGCTGGGGAGGCAAGGCATGCTTCCAGATCTGATGGCTGCAAAGTTCATGGCCTCGTGTCCTTCTTGAGATGTGGGAACCGTGACCTTGGCCAGGCGCTCCTCTGAAGTCTGGTGCTTGTTGGAACAACCAGTCAGAGCATAACTCCAAAAGGAAAGGACAACCAGCACCATACAAGCTTTTAAGAGTGACTGCAGCAACTTTGAACCAAAACTCGTGGTTTAAGAGGTGGAGCAGAGCAGAGCAAATTAGTGTGATGTGTTTCCATGAGTAGATAAAGGTATTGCTAATGTTTTTTCCATAGATTCTGAGTGACGGTAGCTTGGTCTTTCTGTCTTTGAACCTTGTGTGTGGTCCAGCTTTTGTTGGCCGTTCAGGCTAATCCTCAGTTTTCTACACACACCTTAGAATGTATCATGAATTATGTGCCCTGCTTTATAAGGGTCTCTTCTTCCTCCGATTTTGGCCCTTCCTCACTTTGTAATAAAAAAGGGGTCTGTATTCAGCCTTATAGCTAACTACTATGTTTCCAAACTGTGTACAACCTTTACACCGTACAATGGAATTCCCCTGCAAATTCCTGGTCCATTAGTATTTTTTAAATAATCCATTCAAAGCGACAGAGAAACATTATTTTTGCAATATAATATAATTTGTATGTATACATGTGGACCCTATGGCATGTCTTTTGTGTGCTAATGCCAAGACTGTAGCTCAACCGCGGTCTTAGTCTTACACGAGAGCAAATGGACAATTAAGTGCTACATACTTGTGTATTTCTCTAATAAGTGATTGCCTACAGTATATGACTGACACCTATTTCATTCATACTGATGCGTAATTAATATCCTACTGCCTGTTTATACCGAAAGCTTGTCTGCTGAAGATTCATTTTAGAAGAGTCCACTGAAAATGTGGCATTTACCCTGATAGATTGGGCAGGAAGGCAGTGCTGCTGGCACCTCCGCTTCTGCCCTCAGTGTCTCAATTCTCATTCAGCCAAGGAACAGAAACAAAACCTTCATCGTGAGACCCTGCACAATCGCACCTAATCAAGATGACACAACTCCCAAGCGCGGATTATGGAATACTTACAGAGAATTCTCAAGTCACTTCATAGCGATTACACGAGTTACACAAATACAGGGGAAAATGAGAAATTTATCAACATGTTTGGAAAAAAATGGAGCAGCTCCCATGAGTGCAATGAAAAGGCCAGATCAAAGCAGCAGCTCATGAGCCAGAGCTGGCTGCCAGGACTGTGTCAGCTGGCATATTACCTCCCCGAGCACCTCCACATGCCCAAACACTTACTCTGTAAACTGTCAGCCCACCTGTGTCGGAGGAGAACCCTGCTCTGATGGAGCTCCAGAGATCGGCTTACAGAGGTGCCCCAAAGCTGACATTTGGCTCACAGCACTGAAAAGGCTAAGCCAGCCTAGGCTGGATTTTTATAAATGACTGGCTTGCTTTCTGCACCTCTTTGTCACCTCCAAATCAAGAATTACTGTAATCTTTAAAGATTATTTATTATTAGTGCAACCAGAACTCCTGTTTAGAGACCACAACCACCTGGCGCTAACACAGAACAAAAGGCACTCCCGACTCCAAAAGTTTATGAGCTAAGCATATTCCCTGGAAACGTTCTTCTAATTGAATGAGTATCAACAAGCTGACTTGCCTTTCTCCATGTAAACCCCATGTTCCAAAAAGAAGAAAAAGGGACCCATAAATGATCTGTATTTTACTGTCTGTCAGTGGTGGAATTCTGCAACCTGCAGTGCAGCAGAGAGCAGAGTCAAGATCTGCTGCAAGAGCGTTGTTCTTATGGCAGAACTAGGAAATACTAAAAATGCACAACCTGGCCAACATTTTTTGCATATTTACGCTCTTCAGATCTTTATTTCTCTGAGGTGGCAAAGGACATATGGTGAATCGACATAAAATTTAGCTCTTTATGTGCAAACCATTCATTTTTTATTTCCTTTTGCCAATTTAGTTGGAGCAGCATATTTTGTATAGTCACAGCTGATAGCAAGTGAGTCAGTTTGGTCTCATGCTTGTAAATCTGTCAGAATCTCACTAAGAGTTATATATTTTACCCCAGCATTATGCTTGGACAAATAACGGTTAAGCATTTTATTCTTCCCAGTCTCTTTTCCTCTCTCCTCTGACCCCATCCCCACTCTACTAGCTACTGCAGTCTACAGTGAGCTGCTCTTCCCTTCTCTTCTCTACTTAGTCCTGACATCCTCTTCTATTGAGTCTTCTTTCGCAGTTTCTCTCTCTTGTGAGGTGCCCTTCTCACTCTCCTTAAAAGCATGAGAGTTCTTAGACTGCAACTGAGTTGATAGAGACGCTTTCATAACTTGCTATCAATAGGAAATATACCTTTGCTTTTTGGATTCTAACGAGATACAGGTAAATAAGTTATTTGCACTATTTTATCTTAGGGCTCAGGCTTTTGTGAAGTTTTCATTTCCTAACAATTGTTCTTTGAGTATGCTATAAACAGAAAGCTATTACTTTGGGACTGTGACATTATCTGTACATCAGTAGACTATATGACTCCAGCACCAAACAATAGAGACTGTGGTGGTAGTGTTAAGTTAAAATAAGTTGCAAACAAGACTGATAGCTTTCAAATATATGTCTGGTCTTATATTTTTGTCCTGTTGTCCAATGGCTGATAGCACTGAAGAAAACAGGAATATTCCATGAAATTGTATGAATTTATTTCCATCCTTCAGCTGGATACACTAACACCTCCTATTGCAAACACTTCACATTCAACTTTTGCCAGAAATAATGCTTAGGCTTATGTACAGGTCTTAAATTTGATTGTAGATAAAGTTATAAAGCAAAAAAGTTGTTCAAATGGAAAAAGAATTTTAACTTTGAAGAGAGCTCTCTATGACTCTAAGTATGTCTTAAGTTTCTGTGTTTTATCTGAAATTCAGCTGCATCTCAAGTTCTAAAGGAGCAAAATTGTCCCCATAGCCAAATGAATATTCAGTTATTTGTTTTCTTCATACAGTAATTCCATGACCATGACTAGGAAAGTGGTACTGAAAGGCTCCTCAGCTGTAGCTCTGGCAATGCAATTGAGTACAGAACAGATGTGATCCCAGGGATGCCCTCAGAAAGAACTGCCGCTGACCTAGCATATCTTCTCCATAGTCTGCGTCAAGGGAGCAAGAACTCTCCCATCCTAGCCAGGAAAATAAGCAAGATAATCAATACAGAAAATATCTGTATTATCTGTATTATATGTCTATATTTTCAGCTTCCAACATGCCAATGTATACTGGCAACTGAGAACAGCATCAGAAGTTAACATGGTGGAAGCTGAACGTCATCTTTTGAACTGGAGGTCATTACCATGACAGAGAGAGAACTGATAGGTAACTACATCTAGTAAAAGCTCGTGGTTTGAATGTTTTGCTAAAATGCTCAGGTACTGAATAGTTAAAGCAAATGCAGCTGTCATAATTAAATTTCAGATTTTAGCATTCTGCTGAGATGAAAGGTCTCTATTTTCACACCATCTGCAGGCTTAGGAGGGCAATGCAGCAACTCTCTACTGTCTGCCGGTGTTTTGACGGTTTCCCTCCCAAGAGCATGGAGATAACATCCAGCTCTCTGTAGCTGCACCACGAATGACAACAGAACTGTCACAAAGCTTGGTTGAAACCTGTTGAATGTTCGTCGGTGAAAAGCAGCCAGTGAGTGACTGTGACAGGCATCATGCTGGTAGGCAGAGAAAAATACCTGAGAAGTTTGCTACCATACGTCAGGCTCCTCAGATTAACATGCTGCCATCAGCCACCAGGCTGCAGCTAGCAGTGCTCCTTGGGTCCTTCTTGAAGCTGTACCAGGAATGGATTAAAGCACGGAGAAAGAAAGTGATAATTAAGGGAACCTCAATTCCTTCGTGAGCCTCGATCGCTTCTATTATAGTGCTGGAGCTGCTTGTGATGCGGTAGCAGGAACGAGTGTTACCTGCTATCATCTCTTTCTCTCCAAGAAAAACTGTCTGTGCCTCATGCCCCTATATGCGATGATGCTTATGATAGGGCTGATGCTCCGCTACTGGGGAAACCCCACCGTGGCCAGCGTGGAGCTAAGGGTCAGGGCTGGGCTCCCTGGGAGGAGAGGGAGAGACATGTTGCTTGTGATAGGTAGGTTACAGAGTGTGCGGACAGAAACAGTGGCCATGGTATAATAGCCCAAATTGAGCAAACGGGACTACAAACTACAGGGTTTTTTCTCAAATGAGAGTTCAAAAGATGAAGCAAAGTTGTGCAGCACAATTGGATTCTGCAGTCAGAGTCCCTGAATACTTAGGAAATGCTTAATATCATCCCCGCCTAACAAAACTCCCGAGTGACAACAAAGGAATCACTTGCCCACCGGTAAGGAAAGGTTTCTCCACTGTGTATGATCCTCCTCTCAAGCAGAGACACATAAACTGCATCACAGTACGTGCAAGGAGGTTCCCAGCAAACGGCGTCATTTACAGGAGGCAAAGTCCCTCTCTCCTGTCAGGCTGTGCACTACTGACCGGGGCTCGGCCGTTGCCATGCAGCTGGCACTTGTTCAAACCTTTCTAATGAGACGGGAGAGGCAGAGCAAATCTATGAAATAAAAATTATGGCAATTTTATCCCGTAGCTTTTCAGAGTACCTTGCACTGTAATATCAGCACGCACATCCTGTGCTCACAGTCTCTGATTTAAAGCTCCCTTGGCCAGAAGACTCCCTCCAGCCCTGACCTTCTTTCTTTCTCCTCTCCAAGCTCTTTTTTCTCTCTCGGTCCAATTCAAGGACCCATCCCTCAGTGTTTGTCATCAGGCTCCATCCTGTATCCCTCTGTGCCTTCAGGGTGTCTTCTTTTTTCTCTGTTCCAATAGCTCCAAGGTCATTCATTGCTCCTAAGGGAACCTGGCTTTTTCTTCAGTCCCCAGACATCAGACATCTCCGGACCCCTCTGTCTATTCCTCTGTCTATCTTCCTTCATGGTTCTCTCTTTCAATTTGCAAAACCTTCACTCTATCAAGTTTTAAGCAACAATATTTCAAGGGAATGGACAGGAAATTCCCATGCCCATAATTAAATTTCACATGTAGGGCTGTGTGTGCCTTAGTGCCCGCACTGACAAATACTTCTCATAATGAGCCACAGCTAGTACAAATCAAGTGACACAAAACCTGAAACGATTGGAAAGAAAAGAATGTGACTCAAATACGTAGGACCTTTCTTTTAGCACAGAGAGCTTTTCATTGTTAAAAATATGCTTGAATACAGCATTCAAAACCTGAACAAACTGATTAACCAGGGACCAAGTCAGTAAAGGAGCGGCGGCGCTCTGTGTTATCATGTGAGAGGCCCCGGTTTGGGAATGACAGAGGCTGATGATAAATGGCTGCATCATGGCCACGATGCCACAAGTCTCTGTGGAACAATACTGGCTGCGCTGCCCTGACTTGACAGCTGCACTCAAATCTCTGCAAACAAGAATTACTCCAGAAGGCCGTTTGCTCTTCTTCTGTTGAAAAAGTTGCCTGGGGAATACACACGGTCACTGGCTGTGCGGATACACTGAAGGGATCTCTGGTGCACGGCTTCACTGTATGTTCCTGCTTAAGGACATCTCTACCAAGGAATGGGCACAGAGACATTACTTTGCCACTGGAAAACGTGTCTACCAGGTGATTTAGAAAGCAGCCAATGTGGTTGTGCCAGCAAAGGCAACACGTTTCCTAACACCTCCCCTTAAGAAAAGGAAAGGTCATGATGATCAGCTACAGTGTTGGAAGTGAAAGGGCAAAATATTATTCAGACCAATTAAGTTTTCCATTTTATATTCCCCTGAGTAATATTTTGTGTCTGAATTCTTTGAGAGCGCAGACAAGAGAAGGAGACAGAGTAAGTGCTTGAAGTCCACAGCCATCCATGTGCCATACCATCTGTACCTTTCATGAAATCCAATGTATGGAGCTGGCTAGAAACAATGCCTTGTTTAAAAAAATAATAATCGTGTTACAAAAGTTTCTGTTTTCAAGTTTTAAGAAATTTTCTCTTCCCCCCCCCTTGTTTAAATAAAATAAAATTATTTTGTAAAAGAAAAAGAATTTTAGATGAGTCCTGGACCCTCCAGTGTCTCAGCAGAGGGGTGTTGTGGAACCAACCACTGGCTTTGGTCCCTTTACAGAGTAACACGCTTGGGACCAGCTCTCTGTCCCAGCCCCTGTATTATCAAATGACAGCCTCAACTACACCTTAATAAGAACATATTTTCCACTCTTTTAAGTTCTTTAAGTTGCATCTTGAGAAGTACATGGCGCCTTATATAGGGATTAAATTGGTGGTTTTAGACATAGCCATTGATTAAGGTGGGCATTTATGACCTTCTTACTGGCAGGAGCCAATCTGTGGGAAAGCAATCTGCAACACGAGCCCTACAGACAAGGCAAGGTACGATGCTGTGAACCAAACCCTATTCTGTTGTTGTGTTATTCAAGGAGCCCCATCAAATTATTGCCCTTATTTACACCCTAATAAAATGTAGAGGTCTTATTCAGGTTTCAGGTTCCATGGTGCCTGATTCCCTCCACACACACACACAATGAAACACTGCTCTAAAGCCGATGGTAAAATGAAAACAGTTGGGAGAATTTAACAGAATTCGTAATGAATTCTTTTCAGGCATATGCTTGTTTTAAATGTTTTCTCATAGCTGCTAGTATAGCAGAAAAAAAGACATGAAACCAAAAAGGAATTTCATTGTCTTTAAGTAAACAACGTGACATAAATCCAATTTTGATAATTCCGGATTACAGTGATGGTGGTAGCACTGGTCCCATCCCAGACTGCCTCTCCCAGTCCTAAGGTGGGGACAAGACACGTCCTTCCTCCAACAAAACAGGATGGAGGATGGATGTCCCAACTACGACACTGGCCCTGCGTTCCTTGAGGTTTTACACATATGGCAACACTTTGTACAGGTGCTTGTAAACATGATACAATTTATTACTGTTTCTCCTTCCCAGTAAAACAGAATCAGAACTCTCATTTTCAGACAAAATTCCTTCTTTCCTAACAGCTGTGACACTTAAAAAATTTAACTGTAATCTTTTTTTTCTTCTGATTTCCAGAACTGAAATGACCCCCAAAAGTAAAGACATGCAGTCCTTTTTTCATACACTTATGTTTATGTATATAGGTAAGCATCTGGTTTTGCTAAAGAATGTACAAGGAATCTCCTATGTTGAATAGCAGCTTTCTCTTAACAAAGCAGCAAAGACTTCTCCCAAAAATCTTATAGGCATTGGAGTTATATACTTGATTGATAATTAAACAACATCATTTTATAAAGTTTACAACCTTCATGAAAAATAAGCAGCGATATAAATCTTATTAAAAAACCAAATATCACAAACACAGTTAATGCCTTTTTCAGGCATCATGGGAAAAAAAAATAAGCAGTCCTCACTTTTTTTTCCTTTTCCGTGTTATTTTAAATGATTAATGATAAATCTTTATCTACAATTAATGTTGACTTAATAGGCAAGTTACAAAAATATATTCAGGGATTTAGTTTGATTTTGGAATATGAAGAAAAATTTAAGGAAAGCATGGGAAAAATATTTCAAAATATGAGGGAGTGGGCCAGACAGTGGTAGCTCCAGGGTCCACATTGCACCCTGTGGTTGATCCAGCTCTCCAACAGTATCCCAAGAGGTCTTGCATCTTTGCACGGTGTGACGCATCCTCCAGCCACTTTAGAATTTAATTGATACACCATGAATGGATGATGAGATACAAGAGAGAGGTTATTGAGACTGTTACCAAGAAAGAAGGCTAGCAAGCCAAAGAGCCACATTCAGATTGTCTGCCCTTGTGTCAGGTCTGACCGGCACGGTGCAGAGCAGGAACTTAGACAGCAAAGGACCCCAGAGTCTTGGTCCCCAGACCTAGGAGCCGCACTTCTATCTGGGCACTGCTGCCAGGTGGCCCAGCAGCAACAGAAAGCCATAGCATAGCAGCATGGCTTTTTCTGCCTCCTGCAGAAGGAGAGGAGCTGGAGTAAATTTTAAAAATTAAATCCAAAGTATATAAAGGTCTAGGGTTCAAATGTCAAAGCTGTTCAGCATATATGTTCCTCCTATGCTGACCTGCACTGTACCTTCAGCCACAGATCCACCAAATTCTCATTCATGGATTTGAGACAAGGGCTCCACACAGCCTGAAGCCAGGCTCCATCTCAGGTTTATTGGTAAGCAAGAGAGGTAAAGGTTCAGAGAAGGCTCAGACCATCACCCGTACTTAACAGAAACCACTCCTGGCACCACCTGAAGGGAATGCTGGCACAGTGTGGAAACCCAGTTTCTGTGAATGTCTTGATTTGGGTTCTCTCACTGGAAGAGTAAAAGAGAAGGCCATGACCATCTCTGGTTATGAGATGCTCTATATTGCCGTTAGTAGCTTCTGGCAGACGAGCACCACACAGGTACAGCGTTCAGAAGCTAGGGATGGCTTCCAGAGCTGGACAACCCTGCTTCACTCCACTGCATGCTGTTTACACACCAGAGGAATATAGCTTATTGGAGAGCATCTCATACTCCGTCTTTGATAACCCTGAAGCAGCTGGAGAACATTTCCACTTTGCAGGCACTATAGGTTGCCCGAGGTTGATCCACAAGTAAAAAAATAGTATGCAAGATGCTACTGAATAAAAATAGCCCTGACTAGGATCAAAATACAACCACACACTGGGCAACCACTAGCACCAGATTCACCACATGCAATAGATGACATGGCTCCACATGCGAAATGACTCCAAATACACTCAGAATGTGTTTCCTCATGAGGTGGGAGCCTGCAAGGATGGCATTGCAGACCTCGGCCACCAATGTATTAATGATGGAGTTATTTTAAACTGGTTGTCCATCACTGATCTTGAATATTTTCCTATTTGGAACATTCCTTGATTGAAACAGTGTATGAGAAAACTTGTGTCTATCAAAACATAAAAACCAGTAAGCAAATTTAATTGCTTCTACAGCCTTGTATGCTAGGCATGTGCATCTTAATACAGCCGGGTATGAAACCTACATCAGATGGTGTAAGAGGAGAGTATAGAACTGACTGGGAGTGCAGATTGCTATACCTCAACAGATTTTACTGCCTTCTCAGGAATAAAATATTAGCAATATGCTCTACAAGTACCTGAGCAGCTATCCCAGCAGACACGATTTGCGAGCAATAGACCTGCAGGAGAGTGCAGCAAATGAGCTAAAGCTTTCTGGTTTTGATGCAGAACAATACCTCGACATTCACGGTCTTTTCTGTATTCTGCCTGTCCAAGGAAATAAGCCAGTCCCTTAGACAGCTCTTCGGACCGTGAGTTTCCTATGCAGTGACCTTGCCATCCTAAGTTTATGAGGAGAACCTAGTTTCTCAAGAATATGACTGGGAACCAGCTAAGTAAACAAACAAAAACATAATACATTGCTGCCTGAAAATATGCTACAGTTAATGCTAGCACAGGACAATTCTTACATACAGCAAATATTTTAGGACTGATTCTGATTACTTCCACTTGCTGCAGCAGTTGTATCCTCCTGGCATTGCATCACCCTGCTGTTGGAATATTACCGGCAGTGGAAGCCTGCATTGGAGCTTTATTCCCTTTCTCTGGGCCAGTCCTTTCACCTTTCTTTTTTTTTTTTTTTCTTTTTTCACTCTGAAGGTTATTTATGCAAGTGTGACATGCAGTTACAGTAAAGTTCCTTGCAATGAATGGAGTGCAGGGCAGTGGTAAATTCCATTCCAAAATCATTTTGAATTCTAAAGGCTCCATTTAAGGGATAATGATGGGAGCAAAGGGCATTTCTCCAGGATTAATCACTGGCTGGGTGAGATGATAGCCCAAGGCAAAGCCACGGGCCATTAACCCCTGCAGGTCACCTTATCCCTACAGGAAATGCAGTGGGTCAAGTTCACTGTTGCTATTATAAACTCTTATTGGAGAAAGAGGTTACACTTCTCTGTTTATATATGTCTTCCATTCCCATGTTTGTAATGATAGTGGATAGCTTTTGGCAATGCCTCTATATTGTACCATGGAGAGATGTAAAAACAAGTGCTATTGTTACATTTGATGCCAAAGACACAAGCAGATTTTTAATGTTTACAGGGAAACATTTAAGATTCTTGGTAAAAGAATAAAAAATGAAATGACAGAAAAATACCACATGAAAAAGACCCAAGGAAATTACATTAGAAAGACAGACCCTCTCTTTAGCTGGTGTAAATCACCACATCTTCTCTAAAGCCAAAGGAGCAACATGAATCCACACCAGCTGAAGAACTCAGCCAGAAGTTGAGGTTGAAGAACATGGAAGTATACATTTTAGGCTTGTATCATATGCCATCACATAGGGAACATCACATAAAGCAGCAGTTTGACAAAAACACTGCTAAATGGGGTTTCTGTGCTCATGAAAACAATGTTTTAAAGTGGTACCCAAATCCTCTATTATTTAAGTAGCTCCCAGTCCTACAAACTTTAGTCACGTCCAATAGTTTCTAGTTAGGACACCAGTCAAAGGTTTTCCAGGCAACCCGTTGCGAGGGGAAAAGCTACCAGTGTAGCTATGTGGGGCGGAGCAGCAGGAAATTTGCGTAGTGTGAAGGTTTTCTTGTGCTGACATGAACCGTAGCCCCAGAGTTCAAACTTGGATCCAGAACGAGACCATGCAAAAGCTTCAGGGTATACAAATTTGAAGATCCTCCTGAACAAGAAGAAAGGGAGAACAGTGAAGGTCAAATTGGAGCTGGCTTTGTGTGCTTCATGCCTGCCTTCTGAGCCTCTCTTGAAACGTATAAAAGAATTTCAACTTTCATTAAAGAGCAAACAGTCCTTAGCCCCCTGCTAGAGAAGTACAGCGAGGACAGGAGCAGTTCTTCATTTTCACTGCTTGCGGTGGCTGCTCCCTTCCCTTGGGGCTGCAGTGAGTCCCTGTGCCCATTTGGGATGCACAGCCTGAAACTCTCGCTCTACCTCCAGCCTCTCTTTCCAGAGGTGGAGCAGGGATCACTGGTTTTATGATGCCCCTGCAGTTAGCAGCAGTAATCCCTTCTATAAAATTGTTTCCTGATTAAGGACTTGCACAGGAACAGCCGATTTAGGCTACTTCTCCACGGACTGAAGGGAGTGCAAACACTCTTAGCTCCCATCTACAGGACAAATCTGTTTTGGGGCATTTAACCCCTTCATTCTGAAGGTGTGTTGAAGTTCAGCAAAGAAGTAAAGATCCACTGAGCCACAGAAAGTGGCGGAGAGCGCATGTCCATACCTAGCAGTGGAGGTGACACCTGAGACAGGGAGCCCTCTAGTCCAGCGGCTGGTCCTGCAGCAATTCCTACATTTATCCACTTACGATCATACGTACAATGCATAAGCAGCCTTGTAGCAGCCAGGATGTTACACTCTCCCTGAAGTAAAAAGAAATTTCACTGCAGTATGGAACTGTGGAGTTTTCCTCATTAATACGCCTTTCTCGCAAAGACTCTTCTGATGTCTGTCTTCCCTGGGGAAAGGCGCGTAAATCAGCAGAGCTGCTGATGGCGGGCCGCAGGTCCCACACACACCAAGGAAGCTCCTTCCTGACCACAGTCAAGTGCTTTGCTTCTGGAGAGAGGGCAAATTTCACATGGAGCCCCATCCCTCACCCTCCTGATTTATGAGTGTAGGTGGCTCCCAGACCATCACATGGGTTTGTTTTTATCCCATTTGGAGGTGCCTGCCTCTCCTCACGTGTTGTATACAGTGTCCAGACAGCTAACACGCAGTTCTGATTTCCCTAAAGAGTTTTAAAGTTGCACAGGAAAACACACTTCCATCATTTCCTCATTTCAGAATACTACACTTCGCAGTTTTAATGTTCTTTTAATGAAGTTTTTAGGTGTAATGCAAACACACAAACATTTTAAACATATGGTAATAAACTGCAAAGTAAATATAATTACAGTAGCTCTCACCAAATTGAAAGCTTTTTATTTTACTGTTAATTGACTAAAAGGATTTGCAAATGCTGACAAGAAAACTTTGGCATCAATACCTAATAAAATACAGCAATAAGATACTAATCATCGTATGGGATCAAGTAGCTAGGTTTTAGATCATATGATATATGATCAAGTGTACAACTGCTGATGCCAATTGCTCTCTAATTAAAACCTAAACCAACATTAAAATACCATAAAGGGTCTGGGTTAGACCAGAAAGGAAAGCCGTTATCCATCCTCTTTCTTTACACATTATTCTGAGGAAAGACCCAGTATGTGAGTGAAAAACAATTGTTTCTCACGGCCCTGACCCCTGTGAAGATGGAGACCAGTGTAAGGCAGACTTCAAAAGGAAAACGCTGGCAATCTCCTTAACAGGGCCAGCCAGGAGGAGCAGCGTAAGGCTGCCTGCTACCTGTGGGTGCTGGAGCGGGCACCGGGAGTTTTCCACCACAAGCATGGGAGTTGTCCTCCCATGGGGAATGCACAGTCATTTCATAGCACCAACCCCTCCAAAGCAGGGAGAAATGAAGTAACTGAGGTGACAGATGTGATCCCTCCTCCTTCTCTCACCTTCCCATTTGCTTAGGGAGACCAAGGGAAAATTCTTGCAGAATGGGAACAGAAAACCACCATCACAGCTGAACCTGGGCCACCTCCAGCACGTGATCCAGTGGAGGAGAGAAGGCAGTGGGAAGCCCGGGCAGGTGTCTCGCTCCCAGCGCTGCTCACAGGTACCACAGGTAGCACCAGGCCCCGGGGATTTTAAATGCTGCCACATCATGTGTCTGTTCAACTCCCCACTCAACGATTACCAAGTAGTGGTCAAATCTCACCCTTCACAGTTGCACGTACGATAAGTGGTGCAGTCGCAACATCTTTCCTGCTCTGCTGTGCCCACCTGTCCCCTCTTCTATATTTTCGTATTTGCCAGCTTTCTGGAAGAGATTGTCTTTTTGTTATATGGAAACAGTAGCTCTCGATTTCCAGTCACTAGTGCCTGCTGCAGTACGTAACAATCATTATAGTAACAGAAATCATTATGCTTGGAAGATGAAAAAGAGGCTGAGAAAAAATATCTTTTAGTCTTAAATACTGTAAAAGTTAATAAAAAAAATTGAGACATAGAATACAGTCTGTTGCATATTTGGATGGCCAATACTAGGAACTCTTATTCCAATTACTCATCTCCTGCAGAGTTTTTCAACCTATACATGTATTTTTTTAATATATAGATGTATTGCTAGCATTTTTTCATCTGACTGTTGAAAATCTGTAATGAGCACATTTTTCATTTTAAATACAAACTTCTACTGAAAAATAATCTGGTGGCTAATTTTCTTTCACATCTGTGATGAGAAATATATTATGTATTTGAAGTTTGAGCCAGGGGTTTCTCGTGCTATTTTTGTTGCTCAGAAAAGCCAGCAAGTAAGAATGGTTCATTTTACCGCTCTGCAGTTTTAAGAAATTAAAGGGGTTGGACCATCATGAAAAGCTGAATAGTTTGATCTTTCTGTGCTTTGGCTAGGTATTGCTGCAGCCAGAGGAATTCGGATCTCCCCACAAACACTGCTCTAATGATAGGGTACCGCAGCCTGGCCCCAGTGGCAGGGGAGCTCTGCTTTGGCCCTTACTCACTCTGGCATGTTTAATCCAGGCTGTAATTCTTTCGGGAATAAGATTAGAAACTATGCAAGTCTGAATCTCTGCCCCATTGCACCAGCTTTAGCTGTGTTAGACTTAGGTATGTTGCATCACACTACAGGGATGGGGGGTCAGGATCAACACTTTTTTTTGGCTGTCTCCATTTTATGCCATGTTTGTTTAGCCTGCAAGGCCAGGCCACGTTCAGAAAGCCAGTTCATAATATCCACCATATTTTCAGTTTTATTGATCAACTATTTTAATTTGCAATGAATACAATAAAGAATGTCACCTATATATTCAAGCACCAAGGGAAAAACTCTGTGAAGAGCAGTCATCACCCGTTACAGCATATACAATAGCTTTGGGCACTTGAACCAGAAGGAATTTCCTCCCCTCTCTTGTAGGACATCCAAAGCCTTCATTAATGTGATTGGGCCCCATCCTCCACTCACATCCATCGGTACAACCTCATGAAGGTCAGTGGAAGTCAGGCCAATTTAAACCAGCCCAGAATCTGGAAATGAGAAATGGTTTCCTTTCAGACCATGAACCACAGTTTATACACAAAAACTGTGGATAACCATTTACATAAAATGCTAGACTAAAAAAAAATCACCTTAAATGGAATGCTTCTATGTTGCTTGTTACATTACTTATTACGTTCTCAGATGATGTCAAAGTAAAATAGCTCCAAATATATTTGTTTGATAAATATTTTCCGTCCTTCTTTTATGACCTCTTATTCTCAAACAGGTAATGTGCTTGTTTTTCTCAGATAAGCAGTGTGATAGATCTGACACAAGAGAATATAATAGCACACGGCAAAGGGATTCTGCTGCTCTTCAATGATGCTTCTAGCTGATCAGTAGCTTTGTCTTTAAAATGTTCAAGAAAAAAGCCAACACTGATAAAGACTCACATTTACATCGCTGTGTTTAGGTTTATATTCCTATTCACAAATAACGGGGACTTTGTATCTTAAAACAGTAGCACACTATATAATGTGAGCCAAATATATACTTTACCTAGAGTTACTACATAAAAACATTATAGATCATCCAACAATATGAGAAAATGTCACTGCATTAATTTAAAAAAGCTATTTGTGAAATTTGTGTTACCGTATTTTGCTTGGGGCAATATATTTCCATGCTTCATGACATTATTAATTCTCATTAAATTCTAATGATCCTGTCTGAAAAGAGCAGAACTAATTAACTGCTCCATTAAAGTTATTACTTACTCCTGATGAGGCCTGTAAATGTTTCTACTTTGTTAGGCCAGTGAAAGTTTTCTAAACTGCTACTCCTAGCATCTTCCCCCATCGGCAGCTTATTCCATAACAGAAAAATTACCAGGTCCTAACACCACCCATGTAGCCTTTGAGACTGAAGTCTTACGCCCTGAAATGAGTGTTTTCCTCCTTTTTCAAAGAAAAAAAAAATGAAGGTCATGCTGGTGGGAAGGATCTGCAGAACCTGCATGATACAGGAGATGTCCACCTGGGTCCGGCACCGGCCGAGCAGCAGCCCCGCTGTCCTTCCCTGCCGAGGGCAGCCCCTGGGCACATTCCCTCCAGGTTAGCAGGGAGAGGTTGTAGTGTCCCATCAAAGCTTTGGGGCTGTGACTGTGTCATCGCTTACGGCTGGCAGGGTGCTGAGAACCCACACCGGGGCTGGACCGGCGCTTTGGCAGCCTGTGTGGGACCTGGCAGACCAGGACTCAGGTTCCTGTTTACGCCTATAAGGAAACTAGTTATTGAAATATCTGTGAGGATTTGGACTGCAGTGACTCTGTACCTCTGCTGTCACTTGTAAAACTGAAATAACTTTGCTACCTCACCAGAAGGCTGGGAAAAATGCTGACGACGGCGAGGTAGTCGCAGGCTGTGTTCATTGGGGTTTCACCCACACACGTCAGGACAGAGGGCAGAGCTGTGAGCAGCAGCAGTGCTTGCAGAGCAGCGTCTTCCCCACAGTGTCTGCACGCTGGGCTTAAGGGTTCAGCATAAACTGATAGTTTTAAAAGGTTACACGGTCACCTCTATAATCAAAAATGCTATCTGCTTAAAGATCACCATGGCTGCAAGAAGTGAGTTCCCTGACACACACTAACGACAGGTAAAACAGCTTCGGCAGCGCTCGGTAGCGGGGGGGGGCCCAAGATCACTCAGACTCAATGAGACATCGACTTATCCCCAGTGAAAACAAAGGAGGAAAAGCCTTAAGCTGAACTGCTGAGAAAATCTTACTGACTTACACAGCGAGCAAAATGTGACAGTTGCGTTCGCAACTGAGTAATGCTGAACAAATAATGTACGGACACTTGTATGGGAACAAGATTTTAAATCTACACATCTAAAAATCTCCCATGATATGCCTGTATGCTAAACTGACCACAGAACTGGAACAGAGTTAATTGCTGCTACTACAACTCTGACCAAGAGCTACTCAAGACAAGTGTCAAATGTTTTAATCCATCAGATAAAATATAGAGATACTAGTTAAAGAAATTGAAAAATGTATTACTTTTGTGAGCTGACGTCACGGTTATTACATTATTTACATACACCAAATAAATGATTTTTAAAATTATTTGCTCAGCTTCATTATTAGAATATTTTTCAAAGCCTAACTGTTTGGGGTTTTTTTGCAGGGCTTGCTTTTTTCTGTCTAAGGGCTGGATTTTTTGAGAGAAATTGAATACTTCTTGATAATGCTCCCCAGATAGTAAACACAAAATTTTTTAAACATTCAACTCCTATTACTCCCCAAGAAACACCTCAGTTTGCATAGGCTTCTGCCACAAAACCTTTTTTATATTGGCCATTGATATGTTGGAAAGGATCAGAAGTTAGATTTGCAGCCTAAACTGGCAAATATTTCTACTCATTATATGCCAATCTCAGCTATTTAAGCATTGAGGGTTGGCTGAGAGTTTTGCATGCTTCTCTGTAATAAACTAATATAAGCTGAAATACTGATTACTCTGGAAATACCAACACTTTTTCTTTTCCTATGTCATCCCTTTCAGTAGCCACTAATAACTGGAGATCAATACTTAAAATGAGCCTCTCGTTCCAGCCCCTTGGAAAAGATTTTGCCAAAAGTCTGCAGTTGCAACATTGGATAGCACAGACTTTCCTCAAACATCTCACTCTTCTCTGCTTTCTTCTGGTCTCCACACGTACTGGGCACGCCTAGGAAGGCGGCTGACTCGGTTGTTTGAGACAATCCCCCACGGTTAATGGTCAAACGCACTTTGTTCAATGATGTGCAGGAGGATGGTCCACACTGAGGTCAGTAACGCTATTTTGGGCCCCGAGGCGGCTGCACAAGGAAGTGTCTGTAAGTGAGGAAACGCCAAATGATTTGAAGTTTCTCTGCATCAGAAGCAGCAACAGGAGCTAAAACACACTCGTGTCCATGGATCTGAACTCCGCTGTGCAGACAGGGACCAGGCACAATCCCGGGCTCAGCTGCTTCCTGGTGGAGGCATCGTTGTTCCTGGGGAGGACCTGGCTCCATCACCCACGCCAGCGCAGCGTTTCCACCACCCACATACTCCCCAGAGAGCCGTGCCACTTGCCGAGAGCTTCCAAAATAGCAACTTCCTAACCCAATGTTAAAAGTTTTTGAAAACATTTGCAACCAATTTTATAGTTAATTAAACCCAGATTTGCTCTATTCAGCCATTTGTTCTTTAACTTTTAAATCTTTTTTTGTTTAAAATGTTAGGGTTTTTTTCTAAGTCATGTGCAAGCTTTAACTGTAAATAGGTTAATTGCAGCTCTGGTCTTCCTCCAGCACCTGCCAGTAAAGACAAACAATTTTCAAACACTAAGGCCTAACATGGATCACAACATTTCAAGGTGGGACCAGTCCCGTGGCACTCCCAGCAGAGAACCCTGTGCCAAATCATACAGCAAGTGAATAGTGTGGCATCAATTCCTCAAAAATTTCCATAGTGAGAGTTTTAGGAAGAGATCCAAATAACCTATCAGTAAATCTCGCAGAGTAGGTGATACATTTACAGTCACCAGATATTTCAAATGGCCTTTCTCTCACATATGGTTACACTACAAATCCAAAAGTTACACAGACTAGATATGCCACCAAGTTTGAAGCTGTCCTCTCTCCTCCATTCAGAACAAATGTAAAAAAATTGTGTGACACAAAATTATCACTCATTTTTTTCTCAACAAGACGAGAAATCATTATTTATGCTTTTCTTTAAAAATCAATATTTCTACTAAGAAAGACAAATTACATGTCATAAGAAAAACTGTCTATCTCGAGTTTCAAGCCAGGCTTCTTCTAACTTTGGAGCACAGTCTTCCCAACAATATCCATTTCTCTGGCTCCCAAGCAGCATCTCTTATGACTCTTACCTCGGGCATACAAACAAGGAAATCTCAGTTAAAATTAAGCTCCTGCTCACCAGGGACCAATTACTGATTTTCTTCCTTCCTTTACTGTGTGAATGGAACAGGCAGGATTTAAAAAACACTTTAAAAAAAAAGAGACCTGTTAAAAACAGCTACAGTGAATTGTAAATGCCAACACCAAAAAGATAGCCCTGTCTTGCCTCCATTTCTGGAGACTACTATAATTTTGCTGAGAAATGAGTGGTCTACATTCACTGAATAAGGTCAGAGAAACACCACTGTGCTTTGAAGAACAGCTGGGATCACAGACGTCCTTGGCAGCCGCAGGCACCTACACTCAGCGCTAGCCCTGGACGAATGAATTCGTCCTGCAAAACCAGAGGTAACCAACTGCATAACTTCCTGGTGTGTCCCAGAGACAGGCAGCAGGTGCTACAGAAGCTATGGGCTGTCCTTTGCAGAAAATAATGGCTCTTTTACCTAAAATGAGACTTTAACCCCCCCCTATATCAACCTGTGAGATGTGAATTTACGTACAGTAAAATGAAAAACCATCACAGGAACCCCAAGTTAATTGTCTGTCTGGTCTTGAAAGCAAGCAGTGATTCATTTATTACTACAACAGATACTAGCAAAACCCATTTATGCATTAGAATTATCTCAGTGCCTTAAACTGACTTTCTGAAAAGCTTTCCTAGGTAACACACAGTGAAGTGAACTGTTGGAAATTTCACATCTGACATACAGAAAACATGCTGGTCTCTAGTACCTTCAAATTGTTATTAAATATTGATATAATTCTTTAAGAAAAACACCCTGCAATTTCTTGAAACAATGAAATTGGTATCATTTACCTTCATCTGCTGGTGCTGGGAGGAGACCAAGCATAGGGAGTGCAGATGCCGATGAGCCAGAGCGCAATCCTACAGTCCTGCCCGTAACAACCACCAGGAATGAGATTTCCCAGACCACATCCAAGCACTTGGGATCAGAGATCACTTGTCAGTCATTACACACATCGGAGAAAATGCCTACTCTCTGAAAGCACCGTTGCGTTCTAGCAGTTTTCTTTCTTCAATAGCACACCCGAACAGCTGCTTGGTTTTTCAATGGTTGTTGTCTGTGTTCTGCAAATGACACCCTGTCTCTTTTAGGCAAACCGGCACCACAGACTAATAGACCAGAAATATTAGCTTGATACAATCACATCGAGCTGAGTAAGTCTAACCGCACATACAGCGGCATATGTACAAAATCCACAGCATTCAAAAATATCACCACAATCTTGATATAAATCACGATCCACAACTCTGTGCCATATATGCATAAGTCGCCAGTTTAAATAAGTCTGAGTCCTACACAAGGATGAGACTTGCAAATTCGCCTTCTTCCTCTCATTTGAAGGAGAGTGCAAGGCTAGACATAAGGGATTCATAAGGAGGGAAGTTTAACCTGAGTTTAAAAAAAACACGTGAAGGAAATTTGCAGATCTTGTATCCAGAATAAATATATTATGCCATTCTCATAAATATTCACTTTTTGAACCAGTTCCAAAATTCACCAGAACTCATACTAGTTTTGTCTTGAGTTTAGGCACTGTGTTTGAAGGCTTGTAGAACAGTTACCCAAGGAATTTAGTAAACTCCCATTGTTTCAAATTGTAAAGTTAGATTTGACTAGTCACTGGAATCTGACTGCAACCCATTTAACCTAGGATTAAAAGTTAAAAGAAAAGCCAGTGGGCATTTAACATATATTATTTCTCTGCTTCCTACAAGGACAGCCCACAGCATGCCTGCCAGTTCAGGCCCATGATCTCCAGGACAAGCACTGCTTCCCCAGGTGCCCTTCCTGTGTGGTACGTTGCTGGCACAAGCAGTTGTCCATCTCCCATCCACAGCTGACTTGCTGGTTGCTTTCTGCATCAGTGAGACTCATGCCTCACATATGGCCACTTTCCTCTCTGACATTTTGAAATCATCATTTAAAGGCTGGTGTTATCGTGACAGGTTCTTTAAAGATGGAACAAAGAAATAGTATGGTTTTACTTCTTAGGAAGAACATTTACTGAACATCCTGCCACGAGTCAACTGTTTAATATCTTTTTCAATGACATAGACAGTGGGATCGAGTGCACCCTCAGCAAGTTTGCGGATGACACCAAGCTGAGTGGTGTGGTTGACAAGCCTGATGGAGGGGATGCCATCCAGAGGGACCTGGACAAGCTTGAGAAGTGGGCCTGTGTGAACCTCATGAGGCTCAACAAGGCCAAGTGCAGAGTCTTGCGCCTGGGTTGGGTATCAATACAAGTTGGGGGATGAAGGAATTGAGAGCAGCCCTGCGGAGAAGGACTTGGGGGTACTGGTGGATGAAATGCTGGACATGAGCTGACAATGTGTGTTCACAGCCCAGAAAGCCAACCATATCCCGGGCTGTATCAAAAGAAGTGTGGCCAGCAGGTCGAGGGAGGTGATTCTGCCCTTCTACTCCCCTCTCGTGAGACCCCACCTGGAGTACTGTGTCCAGCTCTGGAGCTCCCAACATAAGGAGGACATGGACCTGTTGGAACGGGTCCAGAGGAGGGCCACAAAGATGATCAGAGGGATGGAACACCTCTCCTATGAGGACAGGCTGAGAGAGTTGGGGTTGTTCTGCCTGGAGAAGAGTAGGCTTCGGGAAGACCTTATAGCAGCCTTCCAGTACCTAAAGGGGTCCTATAGGAAAGATGGGGACAAACTTTTTAGCAGGGCCTGTAGCGATAGGACAAGGGGTAATGGCTTTAAACTAAAAGAGGGAAGACTTAGATTAGATATAAGAAGAAATTTTTTACAATGAGGGTGGTGAGACACTGGGACAGGTTGCCCAGAGAAGTGGTAGATGCCCCCATCCCTGGAAACAGGTTGGATGGGGCTCTGAGCAACCTGATCTAGTTGAAGATGTCCCTGCTCATTGCAGGGGGGTTGGACTAGATGACCTTTAAAGGTCCCTTCTAACCCAAAGTATTCTATGATTCTAACTCCTAATTTGTGGAAACCAATGGTTTATGTTCTGGAGAAGGTGAAGGGTTTGTGGTCAGTTATCATACAAATCAAGGACAAGGAAAAAGCATATAGAGCTTGTTGCTGAAATTGGCAGTGACTGCAGTTAAAGGTGAATGAAAGCAGTGATACAAAGCAAGAATCACCGAAGAATGAAGTATCAGGTAAACTAAGAGATGAAATGTGCCTTTCTTTAAGAGAAAAAAAAAGTATTCCTATTGCCCTCAAGCTGCTGACCAAGATGCCCCTATAAAAAGATTATATATTACTGAAACAAATAGAGTGGGAAACACAAATCTTAAAAAATAAATACCACACAGGCAAAGACAGGCAGGCTCCCTTACGCATCTACCTATCCACACAACAGACTGAGTAATCAAGATCAATCACCTCCTCACTTCAGCTGTCACACACAGGAGAAGTAGCCTGTGGTCCTGCCACAGCTCACGCAAGCTCCAGACGCAGCTGTGGAGGTTTTGGAAAGTGGACAGTATCCACAGGCTCCGAATGAAAGCCTGGGAGGACACCACTGCCTCCTTCCAAGCATGGACCTCCCAAACCCTCTCCTTGCTTCACAGGAACCTGAAGGGAGGCAGCTGGCTACATTTTAACCAGGAAATCCTGGTATGTCGACTTTTTGTTCTGAGAATGGCCAGAACTGCTGCCACCCAGTGATGGCAGCTGAAGCACCCAGGGCTGCTGCATGCCTCAACCTTGAGTTTGCTCTAGCGGGCACGCTGCTGCTGCGTACCAGCTGCGCTGAATTCAGCATAAAATATAGCAGCAACAGCTACTTCCAGTCAAAAACTGGGATGAGGTGCCTTTCATGAAATATCCCTAAGATTTTCAGAGTTTCTCATTTTTTTGCCAGACTCCAGCCACAGAAGTATCATCAGGAAGCGAAAGAGGTAAGTTCAGACGATACTGCCAGCCTCGGGGATTCAAACCAGCTTCCCAGGAGAACACCCTAATCATTGCCCTATATACTGATCTGGAGGGGTTTGCTCTTGCATGAAGCCTTTCTTAAAGCACCTAAAGAGCTTTCGGGAGCAGCAAGTCAGCAGAGAGGTGCTCAGGAGCTGCAGCTCATTTATGAACCGTGACCTCAAGTCCATGGATCTGGACCTGAGGCTTCACCTCTTCAGTAACAATTCTGTATTTAATTAGCATCTGCTGGAGTTCACTGTTTTGGTCCGATAAAGACAGTGGCTCAAAAACATAAAGAAGGATGCAAAAACTTACTTTAACTGGTTTAATTCCTGTTTAATGAATAAGAATTCTACCATTCTTCAAACACAGCTTTAGTCTCTGAGTCTTTCACCTGTATTATTTTGGATTCTATTTTTAATCAATGAAATAAATTATTACATTTTTTTAAATTACTAACAGTTTAATGGGGCATGCAGCATAAAGTACTGTTTCCTGTTAATTCAGACTGGTTTTTTCAGTTTAATTGTTTTCAAAATATTAATACTTTCTATTAAGCAAAGACATGCAGGACTCAAGTTGCTGAGCTAATTTAAAAAAAAATGTATTTTGAAATGATGCCATTTACCTTTCCATAAATCTGATTTGCCAGGAAAACATGATAAAAGGGGATTTTCTACAAAGTATCTCCAGGAATCATTCTGTCTCTTTCAGGTGCGTTTTTAATGCTAATAAATGTAAGGTATTATGTCCTAATTTAAATTTAACCAAGCATATGCTTGCTAAAATTAACATTGAGAGTTCTTATGAAACATTAACTTTAATTTTTTAAAAAATATGTATTTTTAAATTTCAAAGCTACATTTAAAAGCACAAGAAATCCAAACTGCAGATGGCATGCAAAACCATATTCATTCACTAATATGTTATTTCTAACAAGAATGGGTCACATAATTCTGTAACGGTATTTTGAGATTATCTTTTAGCAAGCACCCCTGCCTTTAAGACCAAAACTGTGTCTGCAAAAATTTATCACTAATTTATGTTGACATTATTAATTAAAACATTTTCATGGAAATGTTGATATTTATCACATTGCTTTCAGGCACTCTGCTAGCAAGATAAAGAACAAAATCTAGAGAAAATGACTGCTTATTCTATTGCTCGTCAGTATGTTCAACAACCGCATTTCTGAGCGCTGTCATATAGCTAGGCATACAGGAGCTATGAAATGCACTTACAATTTATTGCCTATAATTAATTACACTCACAATCGTTTACAAGGAAAAAATTGTACCAATAAAATGGAGACCTTTTAAAAAGAACTACGTATTACTTTGAAATGATAGGCTTCTCTAGCAGTTTCACTACCACACTTTGGCTAAAAATTTTCTTGTTCAAACAGTGAATTCTCCACCTGGGCCCATCCGGGCTCTCCTGAGAGCTCCGACCTCAGCCTCGCTGCGAAAGCTGCGTTCCTCAGCAGTGCAGTGTGAGCAGCACCCAGGATTTTGTTGCGAGTCTTGGTATAGCTCTGGCCTTGTGATTTTTTTTATTTTTATTTTTAAAGCTTCAGAGCTCGGAATGAACAGATTACATGAAAAATTCAGCTTCCTTTAAACAAAATTAATTTCCAACTTCACTGGAGAAACGGTTGAAAAATGATTTTTGTAAAATCTTAGGGATGCAAAAGGCAAATAAACCAAGTTGTTCTACAATACAGATTTTCTAGGCTGATACGTTGGGTTTGTGTCCTGTTTCATATTTTTAATGCTCAACATTGATGATATTAATAGTGGGATTTTATATCAAATGTTAAACACCACAAAAGAGTAGTCGCCCGTCAGAACCAGGAGAACCTTTACAGGTTAGCAGAGCTGAGTTTCTCCCGCATCTCTATTAATAACCAGCTACAAAATCCATTGCTTCTATAAATCGTTGTGAAACGGGGGAGGGAATTAAGTATAGTGAGGGCTTTGTTCTGGTGGACTTGTTGGGTGGAAAGCAAAACGGTAGTTAGTATCAAACCCGCTTACTCAAGAGAGTGAATTGGGACAACAGAAATCCCCCAAAGCAGGAAATGTGTTTCCCAAAGGATTTTTCCTTTTTTTTTTTTTTTTTTTTTTTTTTTTTAAATCTAAAGTTATAATTTATTTTAAAAAGTAATTCCTAACTTCCCTAGTGCAAACCCTGGACAATGTCAAGCGAGCTGTTGTCCTCTTGAGTCTGTAAACACACAGAATTAAACAATGGCATCGCTAAGTGCGAACTTTCTCCATTCATCTTAATGGACTGTTAATTATGACCACTTAAATGCCCACAGTGTTAACCATTTCACCGCTGACTGCATTTCACCCAAAAGGGCAGTTTATAAATGATTTATCCACAGGCAGGTAGATGTAAAACTCATAATCGATATACAGTTAAGTGGACTAAACGATTAATGAAGTTGTGAATAGAGATTATGCAGCCAGCTGAAAAATCTAATAAACATCTCCTGAAGTTCATTCTTTTCAAGGATTCGAGCAAAATGATGCTTTCAGTGTCAACACTGCAGTGTTATTGTTTGAGGGTCGTAGAGATTGAAATAGGATGGTGTTGGTTTTGTAGTGCATTTTCAGGTAGAAGAAAGGCTGGCAAAGAGTAGTTAACTGATTGACATTGCACATCCTAAGTGATGTAGGAATATGTAATGTCAGGATATAATACGGCTAGTTGACTTTTTTTTAGGTTCAAAAATTTCTACAAAGCTATATGAGAAATGAAAGAGAATTTATTTTAAAAAGCCAGGTAAATCTTGCAAAAATTTCTCAAAGATCTTAATTATTCCTGCTTATAAGCTGATGCTACTACTGGAATTAAGAGATATTACAAACTGAATCACTTTTTTGGACATAGATATTATAGATGCATTTGTTTAGAGGAAAAAAACCCCACAACCAAAAATCCCAGTGGTTTTGAAGAATTTAACAGAACAGAACAATATTTGGAGTACAGTCCTGACAGGAATTACATTTTTAGTGTCATATGTACTGCATAAGTAATAATTACCACAAGTATTTGAATCAAATTAATTTTGTACTACTAATTTAAGCTCTTCAGAAGTTCTAGGGCTAGTTTCTTCTCTCTTGAGCAAATGAATCTGGTATGATATAGACAGCTTTAGATTTCTTTAAGTCTCCCTGGTTCCCGACATTCCCACTGGCATCACTGGCTATTTGAGGAAAGCCTTATTGCCAAAGGGACCATGTCCATCTCTTCTGTCCACACCACACATTTTTGAGTGGTTCCTTCCATCAGATCCTATGTTTTTTTCATGCTTGCACAAATCCCAAATGTGGCCAAGTAGATCTATTATCAACACAACGCTTGCCCACAATTTTGTTTTTAATACCTGCATTATAGCAGCCACCTGGGGGTACGCGGTAGGCTGGCCAGCACAGGGGAAAGCAAGAGTTCAGAACATTCACAACACGCAAACCCCTCTTACGTACTTTCTCAGTCTGTGCTGGTGGTGGTTACAACCATCGCTCCTGCACTGACACTGACCACCCTTGAAATGCGGATACTCATTTTTGCAGCATAACTCGTTTCCAGAGTACATGAAACAGCCAACACACCGCTCCACAACCGTTAGAAAACAGCAACGCATCTGCCAAGTAAAGCAGCTCTGAACATAGAAACCATTTTCCAAAACCCTGAGAACCCAACAATTATTTGTGCTCAAGCGTGCCGTCTGTTTTCCCCGTTTAAGCACTTTAAGGTACCAATATTTTTTTAAAATAAGAAGTAGTTGTAAAGGAGCAGTCAGGCCCATGTGGTCAGCACGTAACGCTGGCAAGAACAACAGTACGTGGGCTGGTGCATTGGGTCCACCACCACTCTCAAGACCCCCCTGATAGTTACCATAGAGATAGTAGGAGCCACAAAGAGCTTCGATCACATTACTGGCTGGGAGGGGGTCAATTTGTATGCGCGAGCCCTGCTGGGATTGAAAGAATGCAGAGGAGGACAGGAAAGATAATAGAGAGAAAAATAAGTGAAGGGAGAATACAAGAAATGAGAAAAATGGAAGAAAGGAAGAAAGAAAGGAAAGGGGGGGTGAGAGAGAGATGAGGGGAGGGAGGAACCAAAGGGAGTGAGGGATCTCAGAAGCAAAAAAGCCAGCAGAGACACCAAGGGGAAATGAAGAGAGAAGGAGAGAAAAAGCGAGTGAGAAAATTCATCTTGCACAGACAGCGCTCGTGTCGCTGCCCAACAGGAACCGCTGCTCCAGAGGAGCTAAGCCACCAGCACGGCCAGCCACAGGGGCAGCAGGGATGGATGGATGGATGGATGGATGGATGGATGGATGGATGGATGCCTGCAGCACCTGACCCACGCCACAAAAACTGCTCCAAACATGCAGCGGAGCAAGGAGATGAGATCACAGAGAGGAGAGGGTGGTTTGCTTTCACATGCCCGTGGCTGAACAGCCTGAACGTGATGTTGACTGAGCCAGCGCCACAAAAGGCAAACACGTTCTTTCGTCTTTGGACTCCTCAACCCAGGGCACTGAGGGCCCAGGGCTGGACAGGTTTTGCCTCTGAGAGCTGTGACTGCCTGGGGCTGGTGGGGCTGGAGCTTCGGCAGCTGCTCTGGGTCTCCGGGAGAGCCACGGCAGCCTCTGCAGCCCCCGCTGCTGTGTGCTCACCTATACTTACCTTGTCGGATTGCTGTATGTGCCTTCAAAGACACTGACAAACCTTTCTAAACTAAGACAACACCTAGGTCCGTACTCCAAAAAGGCTGAGGAGAACACTTTGAATGACTATCTAAATCAGCAGAGCATCCAAAATACCAAACCCTGGAAATAATCCCTTACAGATGTCTGTGTGACTGCTGTATCATTGCAAAAATCCATTGTTACTCTGCGGGTTAGTAATGGCATGGCCAAACCCTGCTCATCCTTCAAGAGGAATCCCAGCAAAGTCAGAGAGAGGTAATAGGATTCAATGCATAACCGATAACATTTAAAGAAAAAGGTCTTATTTGGTGGCATGTTCATTGGCCCTGCACCTCCCAAAAGCTAAGGGTAACAAAGAATGCCCAGCATTGGTGGTCTCATCAATGCTGTAGCATCACTTCGTGCTGCAGCAGTTCACCTTGCAGGTCTTCCCAGGACACGCACAGCTTCACAGACTCGCATTGGTACTCAGCTTCAATATTGGGATTTCAGTACGTCCACAGATCTCCTCCTGCTGCCACGAGGAATGCTCCAAAGGTCAGCAGAGCCGCAGGCTGCTGTTGCATAGCGTAGCCTCATGGCTGAGTGGTAAAAGAATTTTTCCCGGAGAGAACGACGATCTGCTGAGTTTTCCTAAAATACACCTTTTCTTCATAGCAGGAGCATCACAGCACTCCTCACCTTCAGGGCCAGCCCGTTCAGCCCCAAGAGACTAAGACAACATCCCATAAATTTTCTTAGAGAGAAACAGATTTAATTACGTTCAGTGAAAAGCAGCACGGATTTCAGAGGACAACATACTCCACAGTTGCCACTGGCCCAGCTGCAGTATCATGTGCTCAGTATATTACACAGACCAGACTAGAACCGATTATGAAGGGCTTTTGGGTTCTTTTCAAAAGAATTAATATTATTTTTGTGTCATTCCACTTTTGAAGCCAACTGTCAAACTGACCATAAATCAGTTTTCTCCCTCGCATATTACCACCAAAGTCGAGTTACCCCTGAGATCAACAGCATTGCCTGTGAGTTAAAAGCACACAGATGTCTGAGAAACAGTGAAATTACTGAAGTATGTAAAAGCCTCTAGAAATGCCATAAAGCAGCTTTTCCATATATAGCACTGTCACCATTTGAAGTCAAATATCCTGTGATTTTAGCTTAAAAAGCCCTCCAATACAACACAAACTGAATCGAAAACTCTTTCATTTCAGAGGAATATACTCTTCACATAAGGCTGTAAACCACAGCACAAAAATTGCACGTATAAAATTGTAAAGTGCCTTTGTAGGAAAACCCAAAGAGTTTTACGCATGAGCTCCCAAACTGTCCTATGTATTAGAACTACTCTTTTTTTTTTTCTATGCAATTTATAATACAGAATCATTTTTTAAAGACATGGTGTCGGCCCTGCCATAAATATACTCGAAGATTTCAAAGACTGCTTCCAGTCCTTCCCCTTCCCTTATCACCACCACACGCGTAGGGAGGGGATCCTCCAGTAAGCCAGCCCAGTAGTTTCCATCCAAGCCCAGCCCAGCCCCAACAGCCTCATCTCAGGCTGCTGAAGTCATTAGGCTTTTTATGAACATCTACTGGCCAGATGAATCCTCATTTCCAAACCCCTTACAATTTTTTCCACTACAAGAAAACTTTCCAAAAGCTGGGTAATAGGCCCCAACCGGTTCTTTCGGCTCTAACGTGAACTGGAAACTAAAAAACCATCCAGCAGGTAATTTGTACAAGGCTCTTAAATCTCGAAAATGAGGCTATTCATTTTCTAATAATAAATCTTTACTGCAGCTAATCTTATCTTCTTTCCACAATAAACTCCTAATTATTACCTTTCCAGCCAGCATATCTGAGATTTTAAAAGTGTGTGACAGCAGTAAAAGCAAGCGCTGGATTTTAGGTCTGAAAAAAGGAAATACTTAGGTTAAGCACACAGAAGATCCTTGTCTTTTAAACTCTGAACAACATGATATAACGGAACAAGTTACAGTCTGGGAGCGAACTATTCATACTAGAGGAGTCAAGGACAGTCACGGCTGCTCCTGCCCCGACGGCTCTGGGAAAGCTCCACCTTCTGCCTGCGGCGACCTGCAGTGCCCAAATGAAAACGAAAGAGGAAAAGTACTTTTTTTTTTTTTTTTCTTTCTTCATTTTAACTTAGATCGGGTCAAACCCAGAATCCATCACTAAATACTAAAGGCAAATGAATAAAACATTTTTGCAAATATTTGTCTAAACTCAGAACTTTGCACATCATTAATTACGAGTTTTATCTCTCATTTACACTGGAAGTACCTCAGGGCCAGCAACCCTGTGAGGCCCAAGAGGACCAAGCACAGCGTGTAATGCCGCAGACCTTTTCTGTATCACTTTCACTCCGCTGAGGCTAAGCAAATTACAGAGAGTATCTGCGAAGCTAATTTTTGAGTTTCAGAATATTTGTATCACCCAAGAAAAAAACCAACGTGAGATAAACTATGTCCTCAAATAACACTGCAGATCTGAATTTTGAATAGCAGCTACTTGTCACTGCCTATTCTCAATCAAGCTATAGAAGAAGAAATACTTAGAGAAGTGACCTGAACAACACATCTGCCTGAGAAAGCCAGAAATGTTTGCAGGGAATTTGTAAAAAGAAAAGGAAAACAAACCTGATCACTCCAGTTTTCCTGCCATTTTACTGCACCACTTTACAATCACTTTTTAAACAGTACAAAGGATTTAACTGCACTGATTTTTAAACAGATATATTTACAACAGCACTCAGCTTGTTAAACCAATTATTCCTTACCAATATATGCAGTACTCTAATAAGCACTTAATAGTTGTTTGCAGAGCCCGGTGTGGCAATGACCCAACAAGAAAACAAAATAACCAGAATATCCTGCCCATTCAGAGTAAAATACAGAATCACCAGTCCCCTTGGCCTCAGTTATTTGGAAGTTGCCAGATACTCCTTGCCCTTCTGGAAGGTGTGGACAGAAGTATTCCCGCATCTTTCCCTGCCTGTTTACCTATTAAGGTGCAATCTAGCTCCCAGGTTTTGTCACTAAAGCTATGATGATGATAAAGTAACATAATGCTTAACAGAAAAAAAAAAGTCTGAGCCCATCTCATATAACAATGCTTTAGGTATGTTAGGGCAAATAAGCTTCATGAATAAAAGCTTTATTCTTTACAGGAAAAATAGGATACTGTTGTTTCTCTTTTCCTGGGAGTACATTTCTTTCAGGCAAAATATATATTTTGAGTCATCATCAAAAAGACATTTTTAAACTTACGTGCTTTAGCAAGCAGGTAAGTTAAATTCATTTATTTCTTCTACTTGTTTCTACAAAATTTCTTTGTCCTTCACAAAGTATCTCCTTAGTCCTTCTTTGCACCGTTTCCTCTCTGGAACCCTACATACCTTTCCCACATAAATTGGAGTTTCATGATGTTTAAATGCATTTCCTTAAGCTTTCAACAAATTTGATACAGCTTTCATCTCTGGGCCCTAGAGCAGTCCCCAAACTCCCAGTATTATTCGATCTCACTGAAATCTTCCTGTTTCTTAGATAACTGTAACAATTTGAGCCGAGTGTTCCTTTCATTTTTAGAATAAGACCTGCCCATTGAGAAGCTGGGGCCTGCTTTTCTAGGTTATTGTTTCTGGTCCATGCTTTTTTTTTTCCTCACAAACACAAGTTTGTAATTTTAGCCTCTGATGGAGCTTGTCATTTGCATTTTAGTAATTTTGCTCGCTCTGCTTTTCACAAAAGCTATTCTTTTGAGATTCCTACATGCTCCAGTTGTAAAAAATGACTAGGAAGCTGCTTGACTTCGTAGTGCCTTTTGATCCAAATAGTCTCAAGAAATGCTGTACAAACATCAGGATGGCTATCAAACAGATGCTAAAAATATTTTAATGTATCAGTCCACGGGGGAAAGTATGGCACCGAGAAATTAAAGCAAAAATGTTCAGGTACAGAAAGTGAAGCTGTAGCGAGGTACTGAAATAATCAGGACCTGCACATGCAGCACCTCAGAATTTCCTTGAAAAATTAGAAACTTTAATAAGAACAATACAGTTCCCAATAGGAACCTTATCCTTAGCAATTAGGATTAGAAATGCTGCCCAAATTGACATTAAAGAAATCAGTAAGTGAATAAAATCAAGCAGTTATGCCTTGCAATCCTATTCTTTAATTTTCAGACAATGCTCTCCAGCCATTCCTGCATTATTTTTATTAGCTGTCTTTGGCTTTTTTAAGCGTGTTGTTTCTGCTGAGCTTATCTACCAAGGAGTAGGTCCAAAGTAAGCAAACAGCAACGAGGAAATAAATAAATAAGTAATCCCAGGGAAGGAGCCTTTCTGAGCCTGTGTAGCTGAACCACTTATTGTCTCTGCTCTCACCACACCCCCCCTTCAGTCGGTTGTTCCTTTTTTTAAAAAAAAATAATTTATTTTTAAAATTTGGGAAGGCCTAACCAGCATTAATAACCTCACAATTCTTAGTAAAAAACGGAAAGATATTTTGCAGTTATACGAAAACAAAAAGCATCTGAAAGCAGCATGTTGTATTTGTTTTCACCATCAGTTTGAGGGGAAAAAAAAAAGAAAAGAAAAAAAAAAGACAGCTGTTAATCCATTTTAGTAAAAGTGGAAAAAATCCTGGGGACTTTCTAAGCCTAATTTCAGCCTAGAGTGATTTTTATGGCCAAACAATGAATCCTTAGAATAATTGGTTCATACCATGAATACACAACAAACTCTGAACCCAGGGCCTGATCCAATTTCCAGGGTAATCGGTAGGAATACCTCCTTTGACTTCGGTGACAGTAACAATGTACAGTATCATTAAAAATAAAAAAACCTTTACAAATGTGTTCTGGGTGAATACAGACCAATTGTTTATGTTGAATGAGCTCTAAAAGTGTTTTTGCAGCATTACATGTGACTTACATCGATGCAAGCAAATCAATATAAATCGTGGGTAAAAAAAAGCACCATCACTTAGAGAGGTACTAAATTTCCAGACCACAGTATTCAGATTATGATTATTTATTGCCACTGTACGTAGATGAAAGGCTGTGGCGTTCCTTCCAGTTTCACTGCTTCGTGCCAGCTGAATTCTGCGAGAGGGATGGCGTTAGAAATGGAAGGCTACAGTAATGTTAACTATGCCGTTTCCCCTCCAACATCCATTTTGTTCCAAAGAAACACTTGCCAGAGATTAAAATATTCAAGATGGCTGTTTTCTGCACCCTTTCTGCGAGCTCTACAGTTTTTCACGTTTCAAATATTCCAGCTCCCCGTCTTTACAAAGACCGCTCATATTTTATTCCTCATCTTATCTGCCTCCCCAGGCATTAAATATTGGCGAAGGTTCAAAGGGGGTTGCTTAAAAACCGCTTTATTTCCCGCCCGGACACCGACGCAGCCCTCCGGACGCCGTTTCGGTCGGATGCCTCCCGCGTACCCCCAGCTCGCCGGGAGAGGATGCGCGGCAGCCGGCGGCGGGGCGGGCCGCCCCCGCAGCCCCCCGCGGCGGGACACCGCCGGTAGCGCGGCTCGGCCCGGCCCTGCGCCGCCGCACCGCTCGCCCCCGCCGCCGGGGGGGGCGGGGGGCAGCGTCCGGGAGGGAGCGCGGCGGCTCCGCGGAAGCCCGCGCCCCGCACCTTGACTTCCGCGGGGGCCCCCGCCGTCCCCTCCCGGGC
>VFFE01007767.1:1190025-1220480 GCA_008921705.1 Burhinus oedicnemus
CCCCCCCCCCGAGGTGCGGAGCCCCCGGAGCTGTACCCTCTGCCCCCAGCTCCGCCGGCGGCTGCCCGGCCCGCAGCCCCGCGTCCCCGACCCGTCGCCGGGCGGACAGAGCCGCGGCGCCTTGCGGGTTATTGGGATTTATCCAGGCGTCGGGCACAGGCATGCCAGGCTGTCTTCTGCTGGCGGCCTCTGGTGCTGGGTGCTCTCGGACGTTTCGACGGCGACTCTGTCCCAGCTGCGTTGGAAATTGTTCGGTCGGCAGAGATAAATATTAACGCTAGAATTCAACTCGGTGTTTAAGAGGTCACTTTGAATATGCCAAGTCTTTTTCCTAAAAGTATCAGATGATGCGGTCCCTTATTATACTGAGAACAGCGTTTATCCTAAACTGCATATAGATAAACGGATTAAGATAAGAATCGGGTGGTTTATCTGGGCACGTTACACAGCTAGGAGAAGCTTTCTTCATGGCTGAGAACTGAAAGCTTCACTGACCTCTAAAAAATTTTTACTTCGTACAAAGAAAGCTTCGATTCCCTATCTTCTCCCCAAAATGTATCAGGTTTCCCGTTTCCCACAACCTTAATTGTAATTAGTGAGCGAGCAGATGGGATGAGGCACTTCCCATGCACGAGCTTTCCACTTGCACAACACGAGTTTATCAAGCGCTGCCTCAACGTCGCTTTACGTTCCTGAGCCCGTGACGTGCGCTGGAAAGAGCCTCCTCCTGCACACCTATCTCAGGAGCACGCTATGGATGCTCCCACGCCGCATCCATTTGAACAGGTTCGCTGGCGTCCATTTGCACACCAACGTGCGACAACTGGAAGGAGCGTTAACAAACCTCCTGCTCAGCGACAATCACCTCTGTAAAGCGCATCCGTGACTTGCTTTATGGGGGCAGGACCGCTTGCCCTTCCTCCTGAAGGATCAGTTTGGTAAAGTTCAGCTCCTAAATTGTCACTGCCTTTCCAGCCGTTGCCGCTTTGCGCTGACATGATCAGTTTTTGTTGTTGATTCCCGTAAGGTCTCGACGCCCGCCTGGCAGCGAGGCAGTCCCAGCACAGACAAACCCGGATTTTAAAATTTCTGTCCCCCGTGAGGCTTCGGCTGGCTGCGGCGGACGCTGTGCCGCCGGGCTGAATTCATCCTGCCGCTGCAAACAACGTGGAAATGCCAAGAAAGGGGGATTTATCTAAATGACTCTAGTTAAAATAAAATTCTAGTGATCAGTAGGAAATATTTATGGGTTACGTGTTGCTAACGATAAAAGGCGGGTCCCGCGGCGAGCTACACCTACCCAGCACGGGGCTGCCAGATTTTCAAAATGTTCTACCGAAACGTAAAAGATGCGGGTGATAGAAAAAAAAAAATACGCCAGCGAGCTGCTGCAGATACAGCACATCAACGATTTAGGGTTTATTACTTTCAAAAGATTCTTCGGCGTTTCTAAACACGTCTGTTCTCCGGTATCTTGGCTAGCGAGGGCCGTATCTTGTCGTCCATGGTAAATCAATGGCACAGCCTGACCTTTAAGAGGGCTATATCCTTTATTCGAGCCAGGCGAGTTGCAAAGACCGACCCGTGAAATAGAGCTTCACTGGGGAAGGAGGCATTTTTAATACGAATTCTCCTTGCTGTGAACAGTACGTAGATCGGCGCAGACTTCGCAGAAGTCGGTCTGGAAGGCAGCCGCGCTTCACACGACCCTGGCTCGTTGGAACCAGCTCACGGGCTCAGATCCGGCGAAGGTGCCAACCCCTAATTGATACGTTTAGGCGCAGCTCCCGACGTAATTGCTTTTAACATTCATTTATGCAAAGCGGCTTCGCGCGGGCAGGGCGAGCCCGCCAGCAGCCAGCGGGCCCGCAGCCACCTCCTGCCCCGCGGCGGCGGGGACCCGCCGGGGGGCCGCGGCCCCGGGAAGGGGGGAGCCCCGGGACAGGCTTCTCCCCGGCGGCGTGAGCGCCGGGAAACCGGGCTGCCTTCGGGGAGAGACGGAATTGCCGCGTGTGCGCGTTGACTCCTGCGCTCGTGAGCGCCGGCGATAGCGGCGACAGTCGTGCACGAGAGTAATTATAGTCGTCCTTCTCGCAAACGGCATTTCCCCCCCCCGGCGCCGGTTATCCGATGGCGGTAGCTCGAGTACTGGAGTGCCGTAAACGCAGCGCTTCCTGAAGCAAACCCTAATCGCTCGGCATCATTGTTAATTATCATTACGCAGCTCAAATTAGGTGTTTTCCTTTGCACCCGCCACCGCGGGAGCACGGGGTGAAGAAACTCCCGCAGAGTCTCGACCCTGCCGGCCTCAGGACGGAGCCGGCCGCCGCAGCCCCTTTCCTCCCGCCGGCGGCAGCGCTCGGAGGACGCGGGGCTCCGGGTAACCGCGCCGCGGGGGCGTGTGTGAGAAGGGCCCCCCTGAGGTCCCGCACCCCTCCCCGGGGCAGGCAGGGAGTGACACGGCCCCGGGGCGCAGGCCGGCAGCCATCTCGCCCCACAGGGACGGGGAGCAGCGCAGCCCTTCGCTCCCCGGGCGGGAGCTGCCGTCCCCGCCGGGGGCCTCCCTGCCCCCGCCGCCGCGCATCCTCCCCCGCCGCGCACGCACAAAACGACGGGCGGCTGCAGGGGAGGAGGGGGTGGCCAGCCAAAAGGGGAAGTCGTCCCTGGGTGGGCTCGAACCACCAACCTTTCGGTTAACAGCCGAACGCGCTAACCGATTGCGCCACAGAGACTCCCGCGAGGAGCGCTTGCGCGGCGCCCCTGATGTGCGGCGGCACCGTGGCCGGCCGCGCGCCTCGCCGCTCCCTCGCCCCTGTCCTGGCGACCTGCGGGCTACCGTGTATCCAAACCGTGCGTACAAAACCCGGCTCCTACATCATGAGTCTCGCAACACGCTAAATGAGGACTGAGAGAACAGTGGGAACGGCGGCTTTTCTTCTTCCAGCCAGTATGAAGGACTAATTCCCAAAATCATTGCTCACAGCAACATTCTTTTTCTGGGGAATAAATTGACGAGTCAGAGTTAAAACAGCTTTTTCTTGGCTGCTGTTAATTCATCCGTTACACATGCTAAGCCAAAATGTAATTCCCAAATATCATTGCAAAATTGCCCTATTAATATTTTTAAAAGGTAATTTTAAGTGACTGCAGGGAACAGTTAGACTGTTCAAAACAGGCAGCATCCCTCTCCATGTCTGTAGGTAAATTATATTTACCTTTCTAAGTGACTGAAAACAGCCGTGAACAGAAGCTAATGTTCCTATTACTGTTTTATTGAAATCTGCTTCCCGTATTACACCTACAGCTCTGCCAAGTACAAAGTTTTCACATCCAAACCTCAGCGAATGTCTTCCCCTTTTCTTTCGCAGACCGATACTGCTTGAATCGCTTTGAAGTCTTACAATATCGTTTGCTTCATGTTCTCCCTGTGGCCCCACCAGGCTCTGCCTGATGGCCCTTCTCTCCGCTGACAGCCTTTGGAGTCGAGCAGGCACACGACACCCACCACACCAGGACAGGCGCTAACTCCTTTCCACGCAGATGCTGCTTACCTCCTGGTCTCTGCCCACCCAAGACCAAGAAGTCCCAGTTCACGCCTGAAACCAGAGTGTCTTCAGCAGCAGGAGTAAGAGTGAGAGCGTTGTTACTCCAGCTGTCATGTTTTGTAGAAGACCTTGCCCTTCAACACTGTAGGACATCGTTCCTCAGCCCAGTGAGTAACTTCTAAGCTGACCATTCATTGCCCACAGCTCAGCCTTTCCAGTCCTTCCAATACTTTGAAGAGAGCTACATAAATGTCAGCATTATCACAGTACTCCACAATTTTTCTGTTGCATATTGTTGGTACCTTACTGACCAACATCTTTTAAGACATGGAGAAGAAAGACAAGATATGCAAGTCCTCAACAGTAATTAAAATAATTAAAGATTGCTTGTTGGGGCATCATGCCCACTGCGGCATGCTTTCCTACCCAGACCTATTCTCAGTGTCAGAAGATTTGGTTCATAGGCTGGACCACTTCTATTTTCTCTGCGTAGGAGAACAAACAAACAGTCCTGTGATTTTATGCACAAGCAAATGGGTATTTGGTGGAAATAGCAAGATTCCAGTCTGAGCAAAGGCCTAACCCATAGACCACTACTGATGAACCTTTGGGCATGGAGTTTGGGCCCTGAAACGTTTTACTCTATATACATGAATACTCCCATTAGTTTTAATGAATGTAAACTCGACTGTTTTCAACATCTCTGTCTAGAGGCCAGATCTAAAAAGAGACTTTGCTGTGCTGATACTGAGCACAAGCTCTGACTTTGAGGTGTCTGAGAGGAACACAGGACCCGGCATTAGACATCCAAGGCTGTCTGTTCAATGCATTGGGACAGTGAGAGTGCGGCAGGTGAGGCTACAGTCACCTGGCACCTTTCTTCTCAGCATTCTTCCTCACTGAATCTCAAGAGTCTTTCATCTAAAGTCTTACAACCTAAGAAAGACAATAAACAGAACATACACAACAGCGAATGCTACCTCTTCAGCTTGAAACCTGCAGATCAGTAAAAGATCTGAACGTGGATGACTTTTGCTGACTGCTGAAGCACTAACCAGTGAGCCATCATACGAGAGCGCAACTTTGTCTATCTCTACTCTGTAAATGGAAAAGATTAGCTGTCTACCCTTAGGAGAAGGCTTCTGACTGTATCTTCAGAAGAAAGGAAGAGGCCAAGTGCTGTTTAAGGGGTTCAGAAACCAGAAAAGCATACTACTTCAGACTAATCATCCTCCCTATCAGTGTTTTGTTCTTTATTTCCGGACAGCTCTCTTCCTCGATACGCTATTTCTTGTGGATCGTATCTGGAGTTGCTTAATTTTTTCCAATATCTAGTGTATCTAATTTCAATACTATTGTTGGATTCACTGATTATGGACAAGATTTTCTTTTATATTTTTGTAAAAACATAAATGTATACAAATATATTACATATGGATATATGAAAATATTATACTATGTAATAGAAACATTTTTAATATGATATAATATTTAAATATAACATTATTTTATTGTTATTGTGGGATCCATGAACTTAAATGTTCATTGCTATGACATCTGTGACCTTCTTCAGATATAGGCTTAGGTTCCTGAATGTCAGAGAAAGCTAATATAGGACAGAGGGGGAAGCTGGGTATTGTTCATGAGTTTTATAAACGTACCATATATTCATCCTCTGTTCAGAAAAATAAGTCTAGTTATTCACCCAGAACTGTTCCTAAAATGAGTTCAGTAGGATATAGCAGAAACAAAAGAGTCATCTCACTTATATCACAGAATTACTCATTAACTACTCTATTTCTACAATTTCTCACAGGAAAGGACCATTTACCCCCCACCAAGCACATGCGCCTACATTATTCATTATTCTGTGTGTCATTTGTGGTCAAGTATTTGCCAGCTCTTGAGTTACAACTCGGCCCAAACTACAAAAATACGTAGTTACAAAAAATTTCAGAACAGCTAATCAGTTTCTGCCCAAATATATTCCTGATCACTTACTTTGTAACAGAAGTCTGTAAGTGTGCAGCTTACCACCGGAAGATTTCTCGTGTTTTACTCTGAAATATAGGATTCTCGTCCTTACTAGAAGCAGGACATTAAAATAAATGGACAACTAACATAATTCAAGATTGCTACTGAAATTATTAAAAGCAGAGAATAAGATTTCCATGGCAAAATTTTTTCTTTATGGAGCTGCAAGCATCAAACCATGGAAAGTATTATTCCTGAAGAAGGATCCAAAATGTTGGAAGAAGCAGATATAGACAGTTTTTCTTGATTAGTTGCAAGACCTCTGTTCTTTTAGTTCTTCAAATAAAATGCATTTGGAGGGTTTTTTTATTCAGTTGTTTGTACACAGGTTTGCTATTTTTCAGATACAAAGGTGGCTTACCACATTTTTTTTAAGACTGTATTAACAAAACACTTCTATTCTTGGGTCTGTTAGTAAAATCAGAAAAGTGTTATAACTGAAAAGACATCCCTGCAAATAGGATCAACTTACCTTAAAAGCAAAGAACAAGACTGAACAATAGTATTTTACTGACCTCTCCAGTTCACTTAGCTCTGGCTTCTCTTACAATGGAAGTCACACAAAAGAAGGCTATACCTAGATGAAAAAATCCAGAAATCTTGGCATGTTGCTAACTGTAGACTGTTGAGTAACCTAAAAGTCAACCGTTCTCCCAACCTTCATAACCACGTTTACCAAAAGGAAATGTCATAGGCTGCCTGGTTCTGGATCATGAAACGTACAGTTGCACTTATGTTCAGGAGAGACAAAAAGTTGTTTCAGTGTGACTTGTGACAAAATTATAGAACAGCCATTGCTATTATCAGTAATTCGAAATAAAGTCTGCAGCTGTGGAAAAAAAAACCAACCACAAACCAAACAGAGAGGGCTACATTCAGAATTGATCTTCAGATCTCACCTCACATACTATAAGGGGAATTTTGCATTGCAGTTCCCTGTGATCTATCTGTTCTGAGTGGCTGCTGAAAAGAGTGCAATCATTATGGCAGTCAGTTTACCACTTTCTGCTAAATAAATAAACAAATAAATAATCCTAAGATACTGCTTCAAAAAAGTGAAAAGAAGAAAAATTTGGTGGTGTAAAAAGTGAGCATAACATCAAGGAGAGTAATAATGATGATTCTCACATAGCACTTATTTCTCTAAAGCATTTCTTATTATCATGGTAAGAAAGGGAGAAATTTCCTGGCCTTGCAGGTTTTTTGAACTGCACCTACTAAGAATGCTTAAGAGTTCTTAAAATAATACTGAATATCATGAAAATAAGAATGAATCTTATGCAACTGAACTTTAATGTTGTCTCTACAGAACACACAGGAAAGCAGAGGAATTGCCAGCCTGTGTTTTCAGGATCAGCAAACCATTTCAGCATTTTCTGAAGTCCAGGATTCAGATTTAAGTTCTAAACACAGGCCTCAGTTCAGGAAAGCAATTGTATTCAGAGCAACATGAAAGCATGTGTTAACTTCACGTGCAATCAGATTACTAGCATGGTATAGAAGTATTTTCTTAAATAGGTTAAATTTAAGAAAAAAAATTGAAGGGCACATTTTAGAGTACACTCAAAACCATTGTTTGTGAAAAAATGAGAAGAACACAAATTTAGTATCCTTCCAATGCTTAGGAAAACACATGTCCCTGAAATATTCTCACCAGAAAACATCTGCCTCAGTTCTAAAAGTTATTTTGCGGGTGATCACACTAGTCAGCTTTACATCTGTCCAAGTGCTATAATTCAGCCAGAACACTAATGTCTGAAGGAAAGATGGTGAGAAAGGAAAATGCAGGTAAGCTTTGTGGATCCACTCCAGATATGTCCAAACAGGAATCTCACATGTTCAGCCAGGCAGCAATCTTAGGAAACCTGTGCTGACAGGTTGTATGGGCAACACCACTTCTGGAGGCCTTTTCTTAATCAGACTGTTTCAAAGAGATCAGGCATCAAATTCAGGTATTGGTGCTCTTTTCAGGATGCATTTACAGGCTCAAAATGTTCTTGCATTGCCTTCTAGAAGAGCTCTGTATGAAAGATGACACAAGGGGTCCAAAGAACCGTGGAGAAGCCATTATATTTTAGTTCCTCCAGCTACATTTATTACCAGCTATCAAAAGATTAGCAGAGGCTTCTGATCCTAGAACTCTATTGCCAAAACGGAGGGAGGTTATGATATCCCACCATGAGAACACACTTGAATTCCTTTGGTTACGGTTAGCTCCAGCAGAATTCTAACTCAAACACCTCTGGTGCAAGGAAGCTTCTTCCATTGCTGTTCCCTTGCTGCCCCTTGCGATGTCAGCAGCTTCCTGCAGGACCCCAGGATACCAAACACATTGGTGGCCTGAACCAGCAATAAAAACCTCTTTCTTGGAGTTGTAATAGGAATGGTATACAAGAGGTTCATCTTGTTCCTTATCAGGATTATGTAAGAGATATTCAGAATATTCTTGGTAATACACAGCAGAGAGAAACTAAAGGATACCCCCCACCACCACTCAATACCTTTTCTGCATATGGTCTCAGACATACACAGATGTTACAGTAATGGGGCCTAGATCAAAACCTAAGAGCAAAACTAAAACTAGATCTCACTCCTACAACTGAGTGGGAGAGAGAAAGATCGAGGATGTTTATACTTACCTAGATTGAAATAAGGGACAATGTATTTCCACTGTTGTATGAAACTTTATGATCACTTAGCATAGACAGGAATTCATGTGGGTGCTGGAATATTTAAAGACTAATTAAAAAAACAAACACAAAACCAAAAACCTTTAAGCCTCCAAATTAAATATACCTATCCTAACGCCAAGTCTTCAAAAGTATGAGGTAGAGGAAGATAAGAGTATGGAGAGTAAAGAAGGGGGAGAAAGATTAGGGAGGAAAAAAGATAACAAAGAGGAGTGGGAGGGAAACAAAAGGATAAAAAATCAGAAAAGCGAAAAAAGTATGAATTACTTAATTTTTCAGACTGGCCATATTCCTGCTGCTTTCAGAGGTTTTACAGTGGAAAGGAACCGACATATGTTTGCAGCTTGCGGTGAGACTGAAGGCGAAAGGAGAACGCAGAGGGAACTGACCTCTCTCCAGTTGCTCCTGTCCTAATGGATGGTATAATCTCCGCTACAGCAAAGGAACAGAGAAAGCACTTAGTGAGTTACTCACAGCTCCCTGTCCCCTCCTCCTCCTCTTGGCCCCCAGCTTCTCAGATCTTTCTATTAAACTTTTAATAGTGGGGACCCCCTCACTCAGGGCAGCACTGCAGTCATTCATTAGTGTCCACCTAGGGAACAAATAACTCTTTAGCTGCACTGTAGGTGTCCAGCTTGCTTTGTGCCTGGAGGGGGATTTGTAATCGAAACAGGGAAGTGCAGGAGCAAAGAGAAAAAATGGGCAATAATAACCCGTGAACTCGCCTTTCATTCAGGTAACACACAAGACACATGTTAATGATTTCAGCTTAAGTACCAGGCAGAGAACCAACTGTACACTAACCAGGCAGAAACCACCTGCATGTGCCAATGTAGCTAAGTAGGGACTTAGAGAAGGGACAGCGAGAAGTAACTTGGTGAATTTGCAGGGAATTGCTTTGTTGTGTACTGTTCTTCATTTGCAAAGTCCCTTTTCAGACTTCACCCGAATGGATCAACAAGCTAAATTTTTTCTCAGGTCTTGTGTTTTAGTCCATCTGCACAGAGTATTTCTATAACTGGATTAGGAGAACCTATGAATATCGAAACAGAATGCGCTGGGATTTCAGCAGCTATGCTGTCTAATGGGACTGGAATATCAACCAGTTATGTGCTATGCTTGGCAGGACTGTTTCAGACCTCATGGCCCAGATCATCTGGACCATTAAGATAATTTTTAAATACAAATTTATTAAAACATAAGCAAATAGGAAATTAGTTTTTCTTCCCATAATTTCTGTCCAAATGCATGTGTGTGCAAAATCCATGAAGCAATCTCTATCTATGTAGTCTCCTTCATTTGTCTCTTTCAGCTTTTTGGTGACGACCGGCCACGGCAGGGTGAGACAGCCATTTGCTCATCTTGCCAGTACTCTTGGATGAACACATCAGCCTGCAGCATGTAATAGGTAGAAGACAGCCAGAGAAATACAAGTGAAGAAAGGTCTCTTTAACAGAGAAGAGAGGACTGCAAATACCTTCGAGGACAATGTTTCCTTTTTCATCCCTAAATATTTGCAATCAATACAGCTTCAGTATTTCGCAAACTAATCAATAATGCAGTGACAGTGAAAGAGATGTGAGGGTCTTTTTAGCGGCTACAAAGTGGCAATGATGCTTTGATGGCTCCTACCGAGGATTTATCATTTCTTGGATAATCTCCTGCAGAACACTGTGGGGCCTGAGAGTTTAACATACAATATGGCTATAGGAAGGAAACTGGACACATGCCTGCACTTTATCTTAATTTCCTATAGCATCATGTGCCAAGGAAATCAAAGGTAAAACAAAAGCATGATACATGTCTAAAAGTATTAATACAGTGTGCAAAGACTGTTGTTTTGACATTTAATAAAGCTAAGCTGGTCAGTAAAAGGTAAGACAGGCCAAGGGTGTTATGAGGAGCAACAATCCTGTTTTGCCATTGTCGTTGCCATGAGGGACTTCAGAGGGACTTTATTATTAACTATTCTTATTAGACTATATTATAAACTATTTCAGAGACAAACACAAGCTAAATCTCTCTCCCTTTCCACATGTATGCAATTCACTAACTTCAAGAAGGCTGTTTCTGTGAATAAAATGAGAACAACTTGCCCCTAAATAATGAATCACATTCAGTACTTAATAAAAAGGAACAGAAGAGGTTACGTCTCTGAAGTTTAATATGTTTTGGTCAAAATGCAGACCTTGGCCCCTGGCTCAAGTGACCAGAACATTTACTGAGATGTGCCAGCCCTGGGGGAAGGGGTTTTCCATTCAGTCACCTCTACCACTACTCAGGACACTGCCACTCACACACAGCATAATCCTCCCGGGAAAAGAAAATACAGGCTGTGCACAGCAGCATATTCTGACAATACCAAAGTCCTCCTCCTTCTCCTTGAGACCGTGATGTAGGACCCTAATAATAAGTCCAAGAGTAGTCAGACAAAATGTAAAAAAATCTCATCATTTCACCTGCCCAGGAAGCCTCTTAGGCCTGAAAGGACTGAAATTATTCCTTACCCATTCTCCTTTCTCACTGTTCTTTCATTACATAAAAGCCTTTCTAGATTTCCTGAAGTCTGTGTTGCAATTATTCACTACCTCCAAATAATTATTATACATACATGAAATTCTACTTTAAGAAAAAATGGTATATTAATAAATACACACTGCAACATATCCCAATTGCTACTGAAGAGATTCCTGATTATCCTGCACTATAACATGTTACAACTATGTATTTTTCAAAAGAACACAATCCAGCATTTTCAGTTTTTCATACAGCCAAGCAGTAATTGTGGTATCATTAACTTTTTCAGTTTTATCACACTACATTTAATACACTGTACATTTGCCCAATTTCCACCAGTAACTACCTAAGTGTAAATACAAAATATGAAAAACATACGATCATGTACAGCATATTTTTAAGTCTTATAGCCCTTCCTACTCTTATCATTACAACATTAACTAGCTTTGAAAAATTCTGCTAACACTCAGAGCACTTTAACAATTGCTTTCCTTACGTATTCATGCAATTGGTATTTCCAGATTCTCAGAGGTTTAACCTTTTTCTTCTTTGCAGTTTATAAAAAAACCCCATAACACCCAAACCCCCCAAAACAGGTGTGTATGAGTCTGTCAATGCACCTGGAAATTTTCGATCTTTTTAAAAAAATTAAGATAATCAACACAATTGTACTGTTAAAATCAGTGAACTCTCAATTATATTGTCAAGTAACCTTAAAATACCTCATTTTCTGAAATTCTTTCATTTGTTTTTAAGGTAGGATTTTTTAAAGCTTGTTAAAATATGCCAAAACCATCAAGCTAAAACATGTCAAAATGAATGATGATATTAACAACAAAAATTACATTTATGGTCTTTTACAAATCATAGCATCCAGTTCAATGACACACAAGCAGATTTATAAAAAAACTAGTCTCACAAGACTACAGAACCCTTTAAAAGCACCACTTCTGCCATCTTCAACAGGCTTTTGCAGTTTGATAGGTACAGATAATTTGTATTTCATACAGCCAATGGTCATTAAAGACCGCCCCATATTTCTCTCAAATTGCATAAATTGGAAAATTGTTCATTTCCTCTTCCTCCAGCTCTGTTTTCATGTATGATGAATTTAGGTATGTTTTCCTGAAAATGGGCAAGAGATTATGCTACATACAGATATGCCTGCTGAAAACAATTCAGTGAATTAAAAATAACCGCGGACTGCAACTGACCTTTCGTATAAACCATATATCTCTATATTTTTGACATGCCTTAATGATTATTAGAGTTTGGCTCAATGAAAGCAACTGAAGAGTACAGTATTTCGCATTTGTTTTATATTATTTACAATTTCAGTGTTCTATTTACAGAGGTTTATGATCCCCATCCTGGAAATCTTATTCAGATGAATAATCCAATCTCGTTAAGTATTCTGAATGAGAGACACAGGGACTGACTCTTTCATTCTGATATAAACACAAGATAAACAGATAGACAAACTATACAGATCAACTTAGGTCATGGGTGCCTCCTTACTGGAGACACTGTGTTTGCTATCTCTACAGGGCTTTTTAGGCAGATGAGCACACCAATGTAGAACCCAACATCCTGACAAGCTCCAAGAGCTCTGCAGTACTTCTGATGGAAATACGTTATAATCAGCTCTACGCTGCATGTACCCACTCCTCCCCCAAGACAAAAAGTTCACTATCTCCAGCACCACTGTGTGCATAAACACATTTTTCAATATTATGCTTCAAATGTTAATTATAGTCAATACAGAGATCACAGTCTAGGATGTATTAAATATGGGTTTACCTCTGCGAGGAAAAGGGATATATATAACATAATTTCCAGATTTAGATTTTAACTAAAATTACCATGGAAATGTATGTTTTGTTCATTTTGATATTAAATAAATGGATAATCACAACTGTGAAAAATAATTCTGTGGCTACTGACTTTTTTAGTTTTGAAAATTAAATTCTGTAAATACATATCAAGATATTATTCCTAAGGATTTTTAAATAAAAAAAACGTAACACATGGAATAAGTATACATGTAACAAACATGTTAGAAGTTATACCTATTACTAGTTCAGAGCAGATGCAACTATTGCCAACATCTTCCTCACTGGTACTTATTCTTTCCAGTTCAAAGGTTTGCATACAAAGTTTGTGTGCATGGGTTTTCTGACATTTTCAGGATCTGGCCTGACAAACGTTCAAGTAACTTTCTCCAGAGGTATAGTCCAGCTCTGCTCCAAAGCTTCTCATCTTAGTCAAGCTGCTTATGCATTTGCAGAATGAAGCCCTTGGTATAGACACAGATACACATGGTTAAATGAGATTTGGCTACCAATTTCACAATGTGGCATTCTATATCAGACAAAGCAACAAAGGAAAGGTGACTTGTTCTCCTGGGTGAGCTGTAAATATCAACCGTCACATCACTTAATAGGTTTATTTTATTAATAGCATATATTTAAAGTCTTCAATGCAAGTTTCTTTTGAACAATGAAAGGCTAAATTCTTGAAAGATAATAATCAGCACTGCAGCAGTTCTTTGATGGTCTGTAATTACCCAACTGTCCACTATTTGAAAGACAGCAGCAAACTACCACTCACCATTAGTTTATTTTTATTTATAACTTGTACTTTAAGTAAGAATCCATTAATTACAAGCAAAACAAATTGCTTACTCGAAACACTTCCCACAGAGGCTTGGTTTTTTACATGCATTAATCTAGCTGAGATATACATGACATTTTAAATGGAGGTTAAACTGATGTAAATAAATGCAATTATTTGAAAGCAAACGGGATTCAGTCACATCTATTTCTGCATGGGATTACCGTATGTTTTCTGCTGGCATGTGTCATGAACAAACACTGAACCACAGGAATTCCAGAAGGCTGTGGATTTTAAAACTTCCTACTGACGTGAAATTTGACGATATGGCACTGTACTCTTTCTTTTAGTTTTATATGATTTGCCTGAGGTAACATCTTGTGTAATTGTTCTTAAATAATTACCTGTAGAACTGCTTAAGCTGGAGGGATGGCAAAAGGTTTGAATTTCACAGACTTTTGCTTTGTTGATATAAAGCTACAGATGAACCCTGCGCGTGCCTGAGTCCCGCACTCAGGAGCACTGCTGATCCTGACATGGCTGCAGGGCCGTGTCAACCTTCCCACGTGGGACTGTGCCCCGATGGTCGCCATCTCGGGCCTCCCCTGGGGGAAACGCTTTCCTGTCACCCCCCAGCCAGCCTGCAGTGCCCACCAGCGCCCCCCCTACCAGGCCCTCACCCCTTTCCGGGGAACCCTGCCCTAAGCCAGCCCCAGGAGCCTGCCATGACCCTTGGCTGCCTCAATGGCTGCCGCAGTGGCAGTGCTCCTTCCCACTCTTCTCCACAGGCACTGTACAGTGCCACCCATCCCACCACTGCCCTTCCCTGCCTCACACCCACCTCCTCCCTCAGGGCCAGCCACTCTCCAGCTGCACTGGCAGTTTTCTCCCACTTCTTTCCTCAAAGTATCACCTCCACCTAAGAGCAACTACCTCGGCCTCTGCCCTGGCACCTCACAGCTACCATGTCACTGCAGCTCCTCCACTTCTAGGCCCTCCAGGAGAGGTGGCAGCGGGCACCCCCTTCCTCACTCACCTCTTCTTCACCAGCCCCTCACACTGAGTACTGGCCTCTTGCAGCGGCCCCCTCCCACCATCACAGCTGTGGGTGGGCCTTGGGCCGCCATGATGTGGAAATGGCGGCTGCTGCCTGGAGACTCCAAGAGGCACGGTGAGTTCTGCTGCTGCAGCCCCAAAACCACCAGCTTGTGATGTGAAACTAAGTATTGTGTACACATATATGTGCATATATACACACTACATCTGTGCAATACTGTTTCTTTGTATCTTTCTTACAAAAATTTATCAATTTATGTGTAAGCAAAACCTGTCTGTCCCCGAGTAATACAAAACAAAGTTACCCTGATCTAAGGCCAGAGGACTTCAAAAGCAATTGTTAACCGAAAGGACACACCAAAATTAATAGCTGTAATCTCACAACCTTTTATAAAGGATTTAGATTTCAAAAGTGAAAGTTATTTGTAAAGGTTTTGTATGTTTTTCTCATACTTGTGCTGCTTTAGTTTTACTATTGCACAGCAGCCCTTGATGCAGGTCTTTGAAATAAAGAAGAGTGTAAAACCACTGTACACCAGGAGCAATGCTGAGAAGCCGATGAATTTCCATGGTGCAGGCACTGGACAGCCCAATCCTGTTTCTGCAGAAGACAAAAAGGGTCACTGGCAGCAAGGGACTTCCACCTGTGTCACTGGCAGCAAGATCAAGCTGCCCATGAGAGCAAGGTTTTGCAAAACAGTTAAGTAGTATGATAAAGATTCTGGTACACAGTGGTGTAATTTAATGTACCAAACCATTTCAGCCACTATTTTGCCTTTTGCTGTCACACAGGTCTTCTGGAAATTATTTAAAAGAATATATAAATATGAAATATAAAATGTCAATTTTACATCCTGATGATTTCAGCTAAAGTTCTACATAAGGAACAAAAAAGAACATAATAAAATCTAATCAATAATATCAAAATACACAGCCAAATAATTAACCTTCTATGTGCTGGCCAGTAGTCTTGAGGATGGCTGTTTCAAACAACACAAGTTAGGAGTAATTGCAAAAGGAACAATCTTTCCATAATCAAACCAATGTAGGGACATTCTTGGCTTACAGCACCTTTAGGGAGGCATTGACTGTTCTTCCCATTTTTGTATAAACGTGGAGGCATAACCAAGACCCTGTCTTATTCTTGCTCTGTTGGAGAGGTTCCCCAGAGGGTAGGGGTGCTGAGCTCCCAGAAGCAGTTTCCTATGAGCCCAGATCTCACATGCATTTGTAGCAGCGTTACTGTGTAAGGGCTAGTCACAGTCACAGTCTGGTCCACATAATCCATTAACGCAACCAGAGATCAATTCCTGGGAGAAGTCTATCCCATTTTTTAAGAACAACTTTGTCGCCAGCATTGTAAATCTAGCAATAAACTGTTGCGAAACTCTATCCTCTCTCACATTTAAAAGAGCTTTGCAGAAAACAGATCTTGGAGGATAGGGAGACACAGGGACATCTGTCTCCAAATATTTCTACCTGGGACTAAGAACACATTTTTGTATTTTTGAATATTTATGTAACTAGTACATTTTTTGAATGATATTTTTACCATTATTTCTATAAACCATAGCTTTGTATGGTCACTTCAAAAAAATATAGGCTGGAATATCTTTGTCATAGTTACATATTATCATCAGACATACATATTTATAACTCTCCATTTCCTTGAATGCTCCACATAAATAGATGCTCACTTCTTGTCAGGTTACATGTCTTGCAGATAGTAAGAACAAAAGAAAAACAACAAAGAAACAATAAGCAAAATAATTTTTAAAAAACTAAGCTGAAAACATAGATGTTCAGGCATTCTCTGGTTACAACCACAAATTTGAAAGCAGTGAAAGTGAGCTATGTTTTGCTTTTCCAATGCTCATGAATACAGTATGATCGATGTCATGTGAATGGGCAGAAAATGATTTAAATCTAATATTATTGTGTAAGTGTATTTTATCTAGATAGACTAATTAAAAAAAAAAACAGTTACCTTTACCTTTATAATAAAGTTCTAGCATGCAGGAGCTCTAGTGAGTGACTAACTTTAATTTCTTCGCTCCAGTCGCATGAACCTGGTCAGGATCACAAACAGTCACATATACCCTGTCATATGGCACAAGGGTCAGTATCTACTAATTCCAGTGGCTACTGTTACAATATTCAACCACTGAAAGTTTCAGATCAGAAGTTGAAAGTTTGAGACATTTATGAGTGAGAACAGAGGCTCCTAATTTGAAACGTGTGTGACCTTAATATAGCATTTGGGGGTTCAGAATGTTCTTACGTACTTTGCCTAATACTGCAGTTTTACAATACTCCCTCACTTCCAGTCATAAAACTATGGATTGATTTACCTTATCTGTAAATTACGAAGAATAGATCTCTGAAAAAAGCAGTTTTCCATGACTATTTGAACAAGTAACAGGCAAAACAGTTTTCCTTAATGCAAAAGCAGAACAAAAAGAACCCTTAATTCCAGCTGTAAGTTAGCATTTTTCAGATGTGTATATTTTTCAGAAAGTACTATAAATCAGAATGATTCTGTACTTGTCATTGATAACTCTGTTTATGTAAAATAATCTTATAACGGGACACCAGAAGAATTTATCTTAATCAAAGACAGATTTATATCCATACAGTCCAGTTATTCACAGACTGTAACAAAACATAAAATTGTAGAACTGACATCATTGTAAGCCTTGCATACACAATTGCCTTCTTCATGTGTGATATAACAACGAAAAATTATCACCTACTCCTGCTGCCATTGAAATCAGGGACATATTCCCATTTACATCACTTGCAATTGGATGAGAGATCAAAACTAGTGTCCAGCTTTTGAAAACTCCTTAAAAACAGGTATCATATGTATTTGACTAACTCTGATTGTTCCACAACTTATTGGAAATACCACTTTTTTCTTCATAATTAGCCCAAGAAATTAAAACAAAGCTCAGAAAAGTATGGACATGCATAGTATTTTCCATCATTTCCACAATTCCATCCATAAGTTTTTCCATAATTACAGCTTAGAGTACAAGAATCCAACTCAGAAACCTGGCACATCTAACAATATTCATTAGGAAATTAATAAATGGCAGTATGAACTAGAAATGGAAGACCTGTATGCTGTGATATATTTCATTTTTTTTCTCTAGTCAGAATCAGTATGTTATTGATGAGTGATATTTGGAGCAAAATCTTTATTTAATCATGTGTACTCTTTCTGAAGCCCCTACAATAATACAACTACAAAAACTGTGTGATCAAATATAACCAAACCTTCAGTCCTTATACAGCCAAAATATCAATTTTTTACATGATGATTTTGTCTATGGCTCTCACTCATAATGTTTTAGCAGCTCTTTTGATAGAAGCAATATTAATAAATGAACTGACAATGAAATCATTGAAGAAACAAAGTAATGCATTTTTAATAGTCTGCAGAAGTTTAATGTGGATAACTTAGTTACCTAATTATGTTTCTGTATCAATGTCAATGAAATTTCCAAATAGTAAGGTAAAGTCAAGAGCAACTTGAATTCTTTATATGGATTCTGTTTCAGATAAAAGCAGTCACATTTTATTCAAAGTATAGAAAACAACAATAAAGTTTTAGTGAGACAGAACAGTGCAATAACTCAAGAAAATTAATGCTATGAGCACTTTTTCCTCTCTTTTTGACTGCAATGGTCAACAAAATAAATGAAGAATAACAAGAGAGAATCAATGCAAAGGCCTAGAGAGTAAGTCCCATTTTTTAAACTATTAATTTTGTGCTTCGTGTCAAAGGCAATGACAGTAAGCACTGAATAAATACAAAACTTCTTTGGGATTGCTGTTTTTTTCAAGATGAAAAATGCACTGGCTTGGAATGTTTATTTGAACCAGCTGTATGGTATTACTATAGAGAGTCAGGAAGTTAATATATTCTTTGGAAGTCCAGTATCATAATAAGTTATTCTAGCAGCCATAGTAAATGAACAGAGGACATACAATGTGATTTGGCAGCCCAAGTGCAGACACTGCATATGCTCCTAAATTCAAGCTACGTAGCAGCTACAAGTTACCAGCACTGGGTCTGGCTCATAATTTGAAGAGTGACTGGTAGAAAGAGGGCAGAATCAGAATTAATATCAACATTTCCTAGTACATGCAATGGGACTGATCCTCTCTGAAATTAACAGAACAAAATCTTCTGATTGAAATCTCTCATGTGACAGGATCAGGCTCATCACGTACTACACCTCTTTTCGTTCATTATCATATTTTTTTCTGGGCATTTGTCTCCTATGATTTATGCAACCATGTCCTCATTGCTGTAGTGCTGGCGATACAGCAATATGTTGTGATGTGAAGCACTGGAAAATCAAAGAAATAGCTATTTTGATTGAAGCTTCGATGGCAAGCTGATGTCCACATGTTGTAGGGAAGGAAGAGTATATATTCAGATATTCCAGTTAAGAACAGCCATGAAATCTGTTTATATTCTGAATCTCCCTCATAAAACTATTAATGGTGAAATCCTTCATACCACTACAATCAATCTCTCTGTAACTATTTAATAGCTATGCTGAGGCAAATCAAATTACTCTCATAATCAGGGATAAAATACAACACATTTTGCAATCTATCAAGTAGAAGCTCACTTACTTGTACTATTAGTGTCTAAAGATGAACTGCCATGCTTCAGTAATATTAATTTTATGATATGAAGTTTAAAGCAAATTAATTTAAAGTTAGTGCTGAATTTCAAGGCTAGATGTATATTTTTATGGCAAGACAATGCAGGAATGTAAGTTATGACACTGCAACATCTAGGAATAATAGGGTAAGTTAAAGTTACCATAACAGATGTTTTGATTTTAAGTCTGCATTCCCTTACTCTGGCTAATGTTGTCACAATCTTCTGGTTGCCTAAATATGGATTATTGTTATCAGCCATATCCCATCATCCTTAGGCAACTTTCCCAAAAAGGGAACGCGGAATTTTCTTTGAGTGACAGATGCAGAATAGTGACAGATGCAGAATTCGCCATTTTTTATCCTCTGTCTGCCATGTAAAATACAACGTGGAACAGTTCTGGAACACCTTTTCTTTGTAGACAAGGACAAAAGCCTCTTCCAGAAAATACCACTTTTACCTAATTTTTTTGCCTTCATAGAGCAATATAGATGTTAAAAGTGAACAGAAATCTTAGAATGTGTAAAGAATTTGTCTGAATTTAATTACGCTTAAAAATGGTTCGTTAAATTACATAAACAATTTCTTTTCCAAAACATGAACAAAGGCATATCACAGTTTAGTTAATTTAAGTAGTCTATCCATTCAACATAGAAAATACAAAACTAAGTTATTTGCCAGTGTAATTGGCACAGCTATGTAGAACCCAACGGGGCTTTACCAGCTTGTGCTAGGAAATACTTTGGCCTATACTATTAGTCCAATACATTGTCCTGTAAATAACAGATTAAGCGAATAAGTACTCTGGTATGTGCTTACATTTTAAAGCATATATGATCTACTTGATATAACAACTCTTTTAAAGTTAATTGTGTATTTTACTGTACTCACAGACTATTTAAAAACTGTACTAGATAACACTTTTTTGGGTTCAGTACAGGATATTCTAAATGCCACCTTTTTTTTTGTTTTTCTAGAGGACTGTAATGTACTGATAACATACCAACTTAAATAACTAAATCAGATTACTGCCATAAAATGCATGCGTGACTCCATTTCTATATGCAAAATCCTGACAGCATTTTTCCAGTAGAATGTGGCACAGTGATCCCAGTGATGTGAGTGGATGGTGGGAAGCACAAAGCAGGACTTCACCTTCAAGCCTGAGCAGCGTGACTCACACAGCCTTATCAGCTCCATAACTTTCATGGTGTGAGCAGCTTTCAGCACTGGGAACTTCCAACGCCAGCAAAACTAACAGGTTGCTCAACCGCAGCATCGTTCCTTTCTCCTCTGACTCCTGTTCTTCATAGCCACATTCAAGAAATCTTGGACTTTCTGCCAAATAATGCTCTCCAGTTTCTCCCCAAGAGACGCAGGGGAGATCAGATCAATCCTACTATTAACTGGGGTTTTTTTGCACTTAGAGTCGGGCCAATGGGTGGGAAATGAAAGTCACAGTGAAACAAGGCAGAAGGACAAGGTTCCTGACACTTTTGCCTGACACTGGGAGAACTCCACAGATGAATGCACTCTTTTCAGTCCCATCATACAGCACAAGAAAAAAAACCCTACCACAGAACCTCCCAGGGTTTCCAGCCTCTCAGATGGGCTTTGCCTCAGAGAGGATGCCTTGACAGGAACAGATGTGATAACAAATGACCTTTAGAATTGCACCCTGAGAGCTGTTGACCGTTTCCTGAAAGCTGTTCATCCTCCTGAGCTCCTGGCTTTAGTTTGGAAACCTCAAGATCTGGCATACAACTAAAAAGGGTCAAAACCAAGAAAAACAGAGCATAAGACTTAGAACCAAGAGAAAGTGGGGGCAAAACCAGTGTTCATACATGTTTTAAGGCTCTTCCTCTGCTTTTAAAGATAAAACTCATAGATCTAAATGCAATGCTAAAACTCAGTATTATCTTCATCCCCAAATCAAGGCCAAAATTCTGAGATGAGCAAAGGTTATCAAATGATAATACAGAAAAAAATTGGGTTCAAAGCTATTTAATTTTTATTCCAATCTAAATGACACCAAATGATTAATATTAGATAACATAATATTTGTATATTCCTGTGAGTGTGCTCAGATTTGCTGTGCAGCATACAGATCTGTCTTTCCCAACAACAGCTTACAGGGTTATGTGGTACACACAGAAAACAGTGTACCTAGGGAGATCCAGAGGGGAGGCTGTGGATGCAGACGTGTGTCCACAGGCATGAGAGAGGAAGATGGGAGATTGTTTATTTGTTCCTTTTGGACTTCACCAACTACAGTGAAAACTTTCTCAGCAGTGACTTCTTGTAAAGCTCCTTGAAATCAAGACTATACCCATATCCCATGACTAGCATGGAGAAAAAGTCACATTTCACCCATATGCTCATTTAGGTTTATGTTGACGATTTCAGGCTGTCGCAGCTAAGTCTTCACAGAAAAAAAAAAAAAAAGGCTGAAAGAATAACAACATAGTCACTGGCACTCCATTTTTAAGACAAGTTTGGGAAAAAAACTGGCCCTGCTAATACAATGATATGCTACATCTCATTCACTGCCTGTGAGAGGCAGAGAAGAGAAAAAGGGGAGGGGGATGCAGGAGACGGAATGAGACAGAAAGCAGAAGCAGAAACAAAGATGTGGTATCTGGAGACAAAACGAAAGGAAGGATGACATCGGGGAATGTGCAAAAGATCCCTCTTCCTACATTTGTTAAAACTAAATATGCACACAAACTATAAAGCTGAAATGAAAAGCACAGGCAGGCTTATTTGCTTTTATCCTTTCAAGCAGTGAAATTGTTTTCTCTATGATTTTTCCCTGTCAATTCCTGTCCTTTCCTTGCAATGCCTTCTCCTTTCTCACTTGTCTTTTCTCCTTTTTCTTTTCAAAGCCATCTTGCATTGTTCCTTTTTCTTTGCTTCTGTCTGCTTCTTTCTTCCTCTTCCTTTCTTCTCTTGCCCTCCCTTGTCTTTTTTGTCTTGCTCTTGCTCTCCCATGTGTTCCCTGAGCACATGAACAACATGAGCACAAATAGTGGAAAAGCATTTTTTTTTCCTGATGCTCCTTTTCTATCCCCATGTGGTTTTGACTGCTGTAGCTCTGTTAGGTTTTAAATACACATGGGGAAGCCACTTGTACTCCCATGTGTTTTAGAACTATCTACAGTAGCACACTGCAGGAAAAACATGTGGGAAGGGAATGTGTCGGAAAAGTTGCTTGTACTCCCTCCAACACGTGGGCCACATTTAACAAGGTCAAGGGACAAGTGTGGCTCACAGGCATTAGTTTGACCGGCTCTATAAAAAGGATCATGCATTCTTCTTTCTTTTACCTGCACACACTCTGCAGTTAATCACTCACTCAAATACAGCTTATGGAGTTTCAATTGATCTACTTTTATTTTCAGATGATCAGCTTAACGTATTTTAGGAACCGATTATCATATCTTTTTTCCTGATTTGACAATTCCAACATAATGAAGGATATAAATGTAACAAGAGGAAACCTTTTTTTCCCTTTGTCTTCCCTTCTGCGTGAGAGCATCACGCACGCTGTGATTGAGCAGACAAGGGTATGCCTGTTAAGCTGGCTGGCTGTTCCTACAGCAGATACTTTCTGCCGAGGGTTCCTTCTGAACTTTCCTGTTATAAGACCAAATTCACACAAAATGTCAGTGAACTGTTGGTTCATGTTATGCACATTTTGACACCTTTCAGCTGGCTTTCACAGATTTTCAAAGCACCTGTTCCAATACAACCTGTCTTTTTGGCAGCAACCAGTACCAGTAAGCCCCTGATTTTCTTTCCTCCTTCACTCAACCATTTCTAACAATGTACGTGTCAAAAAATATAATTAAGTGAAAGGAGGCAAATGCTGTCCAGCTCTCCTAGATATCGGACCACACTTCCTGCAGAAAAAAAAGTTGTTTGCATTGTTACACAGAGTAACTAAACTGTTCTTGCCTGTCACTCATTTCTTAGGGGAAAGGTCCAGCTAACTTGCAAGTGGGCTCTTTGCCATGTGAACAGATGGGCACAGGGTTTGACAGCCAAGAAATGATGGATCAGATTTTGAGATTTGTTGCTCACTCTCCACTCCAATCGTTCCTAATTGGCCTCAATGGAACTTTATTGCTGTAAAAACGGTATAATGGCAACAACATTCGAGTGAACAAATACACATCCCATCTAGGTGCCGCAAGCAGGCTTCCTGGCTGACAAAATCAGAATGATGCCATCAGTGAATGTCTGTTACAAGCTGATGTAGCTCTCTAAGGTTAACACATTCCTCTGAGCATACAGTGGAGTTGAAGGGGAGTATCTAATGCTTATTTTGAATGGTCGTCTAAGAGAAAGTCTTCTGTTTGAGAAGATCCTTTTAATAAATATAATTATTTAACAAAGAATGGGTTCACTTATGTATTATAATACACCTAAGGCAAGCAGAGGTAAGAGGTTTTTTCGATGATGCACTGTTTATAATATATTGTCTAAAATTGTTACCACCTATATAACAAATATTATTCACAATTTAACATAGCAAGTTTATCAAAATTAAATTATATTTGACTGCCACTAATAGATCAAGAAAATAAACCTTTTTTTTAGAAGAAAATAGTTTCCCAGCTTTCTAAGTGCTGCTATGGCAGTATACATTCACCTCAAATTCCTGTGTACTCTGTGAAAATATAGGATGTGAAAACAGTGTAGATTTATCTTTGCATCTCATTGATGCACTTATTTACGCCTGGGTTTTTATCATCAGCAATTTGAATTATTACTGAAGAAAAAGTGTTCACTTTACCTAGAAAATACAGGCTTCTTACACTTCTTCATATTGGTTGTACATAGTTTTGTAATTTTAACTCTCTCTGTCTGTTGTCATTTTGACTATATCAACATTGTATTGTGTTAACTAATACCAGCAGTTGCAAGCCAGGATCGTAACATTTTGTTTATAGTGTAACGGGAATTTTTTGCCTTGTGCCTCTTTCTTGTATACTTATGCCTCTTTCTTTGACAGGTTACTGATGCATTTGCAAAAATAGCTGAAGAGCTCTATGAGTGCACTGATAAGAAGTGATGATGATCATAATTAGTGTCACCTTTAGAAATACATTGCATTTTTAATAAAATTGCACATACAGTAAAAGTAGATAAAATATTTTTATAAGCATCTGTACAACACGTATCTCAGGAAAAAAAGCAATTTCCCAGGGTCTCTTCCAATTTTTCTCCACCACCTCAGGCCCAGTGCTATTTGGTACGGGCAGATTAGGGTAGCTGATGATTCCTATTGATTTAAATGTCGTGCTAGGAAGCCTAAATCCCCAAGAGCAATAGAATCTCCCCTATCACTATCCTACTGCTTATTGACCTAATTCACTAACCAACCATCAGGGTTTTCTCTCACAACAAATAAATCTTGCATGAAACAGACAGTACATGGACACTCCTAGTTTTCAGTGGTGTTGCTAGTGAAATAAATTTAGAGTCACCAAAGCATTCCTCTTTGTTTGCTCAAACTGGCAATAATGTCATTTGCCATTTAAAAATGCGCAGAAACAACAACTGTAGTTTTATACCAAAACTATCTCTACAAGCTGAAAAAAACTTGATGTCATATAAAAAATGCAGACTACTCAGCATGTGTAAAATTCCATGTATTTCAGTGCTCTGATTTGCCTCTAAGTTATTGCTGGAACATCTGCTGAACAGGTCTAATGGTTGAAGCATTATAACCACTAATTGAGATACTACTTAGACCCAGTGTGTTTACTGCGCAAAATTCTGATAATTAGTAAAGTTCCTCTTCCATTAATTGAGCCAAACACATGAAGAATGAGCCAGAGGTTGTTATGTCATTCTGAGTCTCCCAGGGCAGTCTTCTCAACTGAAACTTTTAACTCGGACTCTGCATATGCCTGCATCTGAACTTCACTCTCGGTGATTTTACTGGATTGAACAACAGGCTTCTTTATATGTAAAAGCCACTTAGTGGCTCTGTAAAATGTGCTCATCATTAGATATGAAATATGTTCACCAAAAAAAGAATACAAAAAATACACTATATTAAAAGAAAGAAACTCCATACTGCTTTGATAGGCAGATCTGTTTCAGAGAAGAGGCCTAATTCTGCTCCCGGTAAAGTTAATTAGAGCAATAGCAAGGTCCTAAATTACTAGTCCTCTCATCAATATCAAGTTAAGCTTTTATCAATGTAATTTGAAGCAGTATTAAAAGCGATAAATGCTAATTTATAATTGTTGATATTATCAAAGCAAGATCATTTGCAACCATACGTAACTGTGCCAGATTTTTATCACATTATAAAGGTTAACATAAGTGTTACAAGAAACATCAATGAGCTACGCACACTACGTTTGCTTTTGGTTAGATAAGTATGCTTTGTAGTAGTTGATATTCCCTCTAGATAATGGATATGGGCCAGATTCTCTGCTGACACAAAGCAATATAAGTAATTTGAAGGCAGATATGCTGATTCACACTACCTGCAGATCTAGCCCTAATATCTTTAGATGCAATAAACCATCTTAAATACGTCCGTTTCCTAACTATTACTCAGCCATTCCTCACTAGTGCCAAAAGGGAACTGCGAATGCCAAGGTCTGCAGGATTTTATTTATCAGAGCTTCTTTTAAGGCATCTATCATTTTGGCATGCAAGCCTTGCCTTATGATCAGAATCAAACGTTTTCATGAAACAGAGGGATTAACTCTAGCAAAATGTCACATAGTATTAGTTCTTGCTGCAATATCTGTTCCAACTATTTTTTTATGAAAACTGCATATTATGTTAGTAGACTTTTGCTGCTTTGTACTGCTGAACTGTATAAAGAGAATTAAAAATATTAGACCAGGCATCTCTTTAAATACTGGATTACTGATAACTCATTGTTTGTATTTCTGTATTTATCTACCTTGATAAGAAGCTAACTAAGTGCAGAGCTAAGAAAATCACATTTCTGTTTGTTATACAAATACAGAATTATTTTACCAATTAGGTGCTATGCTAAACAACATTTTAGTTTCCTGACATTAAACATCTGGAGACAAACAGTGCCTAAAACATACAGCCTAATTTTCCTTTGAGGTTTATCTATTTTTACTTACATTTGCTGGATGTCAGCTTATAATAATTACTCTTCTATACACATCTCCAGCACTAATGTGACAGACTGTGAATGCTTCTTGACAATAGAGCATAATATCCTCCTTACAGGCTTCCAACAGCAAGGCTACAATCTTACCACTGAGTGTATAAACATGCAAAAAGGCTTACTTAAAACATTGACAAATTTCAAATATGCTTGGGTTACTGTTTGAAAGCACATACAGATTTCTCAATAAATCTAAAAAATAAGGCTAAATGTAAAGAACTTTGGGTATTATATGTGACATCTGTATCTGAGTGCTGCCTGAGCAGCATGAACAGTAGGTACAACTCTGAAATATCTGTAAAAGATCTCAGGTCATTTGAGAAGTAGCAAAAATTTCCATTTAAAATCTACCGCCAATAAACATTGCTTCCAAAGACAGAATGCCAATATAATCACTAAAAAGCATTTCCTAGCATTTTTGTGAGTGTGACAAACTATGTTCCTCTGTGACACAGGACTAGACGTGGAATTACAGTAGTAGTTCCACTAAAGCAGCAGGAATCTTTGTATTTCTCCATCTAACATTAAAGGTGGCATCTTTTATGTAGGCCTCAGTTATAAATCCACACGAATTTAGCCAAAGACACTGGAGTTTTATCTTAAGAAAGAGCAGACACATTATGAACTACATAGCTTTATTTCTCTGTGAGAGAAAGAGAATGACTGAAAATTCAGTAAATACAGGACTTTGACTTAATCAGAAGGACTTTAAAATGTGTTAAGACATACAAAAAGACAAAGCTGCTGCCCTGGAGGATGCACTGTCTAGTACATCACAGTGACGCTTGCTTACGTGCCTAAAGCCTTACATCCTTTTATTACTCATTTTTTTGTGTGAACTTAGACATAAAGTGTACAAATTGTCCCTGTGATTTTTTTTTAATTTGACAAGAAATAGTAAAATATAAATTCAAATAATTTTTTTTAGAGTTTTGATCTGATATATGTTTTAGTAAAATAAAGGGAAAATGGAACTGTTATAATATGTAAGATTTTCCTGATTGATAGAAATCAGAGGAGCGATGATGTTTTAAACAAGTGGTACTTCTCTGGTTGCCTCTATTCCTGAGTACTTTAATAAGGTCTGAAATATTAATAGCTTAAAAGTGTATAATTTAAATGTGAAAGCTCAAAGTTTTGGTGGTTTGGTTTTTGGTTTGGTTTTTTTTTCTTAGAGTCTAAGAATATGCGGCTCTTTTCATGAATGAGGGGAAAACCAGAAGATTTTAAGTTTTGACAAAGAGAAGCTAAAACCAAGTCAGAATAAAGCTAATCAAAAGATAAATACGTAAGTTCTTCTTCTTTTTTCATGAACTAGTGTCCCTTCATTTCAAAAATACTGCCTAGTAGCAAAAATGTTTTTCAGGTTACACTTAGAATAAAAAATATTAAATACCTGATCAAAAATGTATTCAGCTACTATAGACTTTATCTTACTGAAATAAATCCAGTGCTTTCACATATTTAATTCAAAAGCTAATTTCCTTAACTGTTAACCAGAATTATTTGTGAGCAAACAAAGTACGTTTTATTGAACAGTCCTTGTCTGTAGTCAAAAAATGCATTTATTGCCATTAATACATACCAAAAAATTCTGGAAGTATAAAATTTTTTTTAAAATATGTGGCACATACTGCACGTTCACCAGATACGAGGACTGTCTACAGCAATCGTACCAAATAAATAACCCACAAAATGGCTTGGTTCAAGGCAGTATTTTATTTACTGTATTGCAATTTCGTGCCTGTGACATGAGAGAAATTTTCCGGGCCTTTCAAGGTATGCAGACTCCTTTTCTTTGATGCTATGATCATGTCAGTGACTAATACATGAGTATCACCTTTTTTCTTCAGATATGAATCCAGCAAGAAATACATTTTGTAGAAAATAGTTACTTATTCTTTACTGTTCTTATCTGCTTAAAATATTTAATCAGTAAAATATATATTGTAAAAAAGAACACTCGATACTGACTTAAGAAAAGTTCTAGGGGCATTCCATTAGTGTGCGAGTGAAACTCTTGGAATTCAGTAATAATTTTGCACAAAATTGATGCTGGAATATCATCTTAAATTACTATCTTTTAAGTCAGTGAAGAGCAATACACAGAAAAAAAATGCTAATCTGAGACTTCTTGGAAATACTTATGCCAACTCTTAAATTTTATGCACTAGTCCTCTGGACATGCTAAGTGATTTCCCTTCGTTTTGAACAGTTGCATTATTTTGTTTTGACTAACAAAGCGCAAGCTGTGAAAAAGATTTGCCTGCATGGACTGAGGTAGTTTGTTTCCCTGATTAAGTAACATTCAAGCATTAATGCATTTCCGTCATCATTTCTTTATGCAATATACAGTTTAGCTTCCTCTTGGAAATTGTAATGAACGGGACATTCTAAAATGTGCATACACTATGCACAAGTAGTAAAATCTGACAGCGATCTGACTGTCTGAATCCACCTCATGTCCTTTTTGGAGGGAAAAAGAGACAATGAAAAAAGGTCAGGCTGAGAGGTTGGGTAGGGGAATTGAAAATATAAATTTTGTGATGAAAACTAGTTAAAACTTACATGTACTACATAACCTTGCAATGAATCTTTAGCAGTTGTTTTGCCTTTAAAGCTGGATTTTAATTTATAGATTCAATATGCTATAAACAATAACAGGGTCTTGAAGAATAAATTTCTGTAACGTGCAATCATGCCGTACGTGTACATTTCTAACTTTTTTTGGGTGACTACCCTTTTTTACAGCCTTGGTCTCTTTAACTTTGTAATTCTACAGCTCAGAGCTTTGTCCTCTCCTCCATTTTATGGCTTTTCTTCTCCTCCATTTTATGCTGTCTTTTCTTAGGTATCGCATCTATATTTGACAACCATACCAAAAGAGAGAGAAAGCCTTATTTTGTCAGCCCACCTGTCTGTTGCCATGCCTTTCTTGTTTCTGGCAAAATAAAAATTACCAGGACTTCTGTCAGTCAGAGCTCCGAAACTCAGAGTTCATCAATTCAGTGGTATTAATTTTTATGCCAAAGTATCAGGTCAGCGATCTTACTTCAGGTCACACACCAAAACTCTAAACATTTGCTCTTCACGGCATCACGAGGCCTGATGTTGCACAAACGCAGCGTGTTAGAATTGAGGGCCTGATCCTGCAGCCAGTATGAGTTCCCTTTTGATGAGGTCACTTGGGCATAATTGAGACCTGAGTATGCAAACGCATGCTTTTACGGCACAGGGACCGGACAACCCACGGTGCCAGGAAGGCGAGAAGGTAGAGTCACCCGTGCTCTGCATCCACGCTGAAGGAGATGCACGCGCTGCCCGGTGGGCAGCTGGGTTTGCGGAAATGAACTATATCAATACCACAAAAAGGAAAAAAGGAAAAAAACCCAAAACCCAGTGATGTTCTCAAACCTAAGCGTGACGCGAATAAATAAAAAATGGCATGCGGTGAGACGTGATGACATCTAACCTTAATGCAACAAAACTTGAACTACCCTCCGAAGCCGGACCGAGCTCTTAGAGGACCGACTGTAATTAGTGCGAGCGACGGGTCCAGATATAAAATTCTAACAGCTTTGTGATGAAATCGCCTGCCCGTCGGTTACCGTCAGCAGTTCCGATGACACCAAAGCTCGTCCCGCGCAAGGGGCCCACTCCTCCGACAGCCCCGTCTGTAAGAGCAGCCGATACTCACTATTTTAAATTAAATGGGGGGGGAAGGACTTTTTGTCATTATACAGACATTATTTTAAAATCAGGATTCTGGCAGAGGCCTGTAGATTTTACTGTTTTTTGGGTTTTTTTTTTAAGGCTGAGCAGTTTTTAATATTGAATTAGCACAAGACACGCGTGGGGCGGGGGGAGGCGCCGGTCGCCGCGGGCTCCGCGGCCGCGGAGCCCGCGGCGACCGGCGCCTCCCCCCGCCCCCCCCCGTCGGCTCCGCCTCGTGGCGGCGATCAGCTGCGCGCGCGTCACGTGGGCGCGTGTCGAAGGTCACGGCGCCCACAATGGAGCTGTCGGCGTACGCGCAGGGCGGGTGGCGGCTGCTGGGCGACCCCCGCCGCTTCCCCCGCCGTCCTTACGCCGCTCTCCTCCGCGCCGCTTTCCGCAGCCTCCTCCATCACCCCCACGCCGGGTTGGGT